>LZPO01017822.1:49801-61196 GCA_001675575.1 Neotoma lepida | reverse complement strand
TGCAAAAGAAGTAAGAAATTACCAAAGAGAACATCAACTAAAGACCTGGATCAAACCATTCATGGTAGTAAAGCGAAGACTTGTGTCGTCCGTCGTACAGCCAAAGGTGGAGAAAAAGTAAAGGTTCCCGCTAAAACTCTATTTTGCAGAATAAAATCTGAGATGTTGGCTTATTAGGTTACAATCACTTCACCTTTACTCTCCTTATTCACTGACATTGAAAGCCAGAGAGATTGCATCAGTTGTCAGTGTTTTTATTTGACGATGACAGTGACTAATGGAATAAAGAGTTGTCTTAAGATTTATTTACGGCAAGCAGGATGCTTCTGTATTTGGGAGCTGTGAAGGAAGGGTGTTTATTTTTGTTCACATTGAAATCCAGGATTCCTAGAAGATTGTAGTCTCAGTTAAGGGTTAAGCAGGAGCCTATCCTTTACAGATAAGGTTTAATTACAAACAGCTGAGCTGAGCTTATTTCTGTTGGCATCTGGGGTTGTCCCATCATCAAGAAAGAAGATATATATTTTACCTTTTTAACAGATGATGGTGTCTGTGTTATTAAATATGGATTAGGTAAAACTAGGCTAAAACNCATAAGAAGAAAACCAAACACCTAAGGGTAAAACCATGAAAGCAGCTTAAGAAAGGTTTGCTTATTTTGGGGGTGGGTGGGAATGGGGGAGAGGATGGACCTGGGAGAATGGGAAGCTAGGGTGATCGAGGTGCATTGTGTGAAACTTGCAAATAATCAATAAAAAATAAAAAAAATATGCTGGGGAAAAAAAGAGAAGGGTTGACGCTATTATTTTTTTTGAATTAGTCATTAGAATGTAGAGGAATATACTTTGTAATTCAAAGGCAATGCACACACAAAAAAGAAATTTAAATTAAAAAATGATACATTCTCTTTACTTGGCATTTCAGCTTTGGAAATTTTTAACCGAAGGTAACAGAACTTGAATTTGATCAAGTTTAAGCTGCTCAGCCTGTTTTGTTCACTTAGAGTTTCCATCTGGGAATGTGAGCTGCCAAAGGCGGCCCATGAAGGCGGACTGCGTCGGTTTCCCATCTGGACCTCTGATAGCCGGCCAGCAATCCCCTGGGGGACCTTGTGCTGGGACACAGCCAGGAGTAGGGTTGTTTTGAATATTTCATGTTAGCCACCAAACAACACGAAGTTAAGTGAGATGGAGGTTTCTGGGGTAAAGGCAGGGCTCCTTCTGTGGATGAACGATGGTTACTGAGAGCGCAGCCTTTGAAATCAAGTGTTCATNGATTAGAGTTAGTCACCCTTTGTGTACNTGGCCACTGGGAAATACTTAATTCTCTAACATTTAAGTTCAGTGTAGAGAGATATTGTAGGGATAAAAAGAATAAATATAAAATTGTTGGATAATAATAATTAATAAGGACTCNATAAATAGTATCCTCACAGACATCTACTTCCTAATGTCAATGAGCTCAGGGTCGCATAGAAAGGGATGGGATCGTTGGGGTTATAAAAAGGAGAAAAGACTTTCTCACCGTAGAGTCTGGTTGAAATCTCCTGCCAGGAGAGAAGTAAGAATTCCAACACAGTTACTAACTGCTTAAGGCCTTTCTTTCTTCCCAGCCACGAGCCTGCANTTTGGTAGAAACCCCATTTACAGAGAAAGGTCATGTACTAAACCTGCTGAGCAACCTGAGTGGATTCTGGTTCACCTACCAGATTGTAACTCCGTCCAAGGCATTTGCCGAGTCACATCACTTGTCTCACTTATCCAAAGACAGGAAAGGTGCGTGCTTGTGTGCGTGCATGAATGCGTGTGTGCGTGCGTGTGTGTGTGTGTGTGTGTGTGTGTGTGTGCGTGTGTCTGTCTGTAAGGCTTCATAGCAATCTTCTGAGGTGTGACTTGAGAACCGCCATAATAATATATGTGACTAATGGTAAAATAATTGTGATTGTCTTTTGAGGTGCTGCTAACCATACTTGGGTGCCTTACTTTCTTCCACTTGGTATTTAGAAGGCCACACGGGCTCTTTAGTGTGTCTTATTTTCTTCTGACCACTATTCCTTTCCCTAGTCCTCATGTCTAAGACTAAATTACAATATCTTAAATAAAATCTCCAACTCTGCTTTATCACTACTCCGATGAGTTTTAGAATTCTTTTAGTATGGAGGTCAGGGGTTCTGATTTGGCCTGAGCCAAGGTCACTAAGACACTCAGGGACCTCTTCAGAGTACTGAGGGTGGCAGTGTGGAGCTGTGTCTCTTTCTCTCACCACTGATAGAGACTGAGTCATCAGGTTAGACATTCTTTATCTATTTAGAAAAATATATTGTCTAACCAATATTATGAAAATAACAAGTAATAAAAGAAAAGTTTGCACCAAACTTAACTTATCACCATAGAGGTCAGATACTCATGATTTTCTTAGCGTCTTTTTATATTTTTTAAGTTATTAGTATATATGCTGCCTATGTTTACATGGGTAGAATCAGAATCTCACTAATTGAAATTTCAGTTCATTTAAGGACAAGGACAGCTTTCCACAAAAAAAGATAGTTCTCACCTCAAAGGGAATAAAAGATAGTTTATTCTAGAACAAAATTTGAGTGATTATTGCCCAGGAACATGGGTTCAAGTCACCTCAAGTCCCATTGTTCCCAGATCATAGTAATTTATATAATATTTAGGAGTAACATAAAAAATGTGTGAGTTCCTNTTCAAAATATTCTTAATACTGTTAAATGTAAGGGTGTTTTTTTGGGGGGTGGACCCCCCANATGCATATTTACTAAAGATCTTTGTGTTAAGTTTCTTTTTCATAATGAGAATAACAGAAAATATAATAATAACAATGACATTCAATGTTTTGGTTTATAAAAATCTATCTCATGTGTGATTATGTATACGTGCATTCTTTACATGTGCTTATATTTTTATGTAACTTATTTGGTAACAAATTGGCTTCTAAGTCCTCATGTAAACTCATGTTATTAAAGGGGCCCATCTTCCTTTGAGATGGTTAAAGTAAAATTCTAAGGAAAAAATTTCCAAATCCAACTGCTTCAACACTGTAAGGTTGGCCATGTGTGCAATATGCCAATTAAAGGAACAGACAATGGAAAGCAGAAAGAAAGTCTATTTAATTGATGTGACCACGTAGGTGATATAAGTAGAGATGGCTCACAGTGATTTTACAAACCTGTGTTGAGGCTTACAAATTTTAACCTGCTCTGGATGCCTCATAAGCTCTAACAAACCAATGTGATATTGTGTCTGATACTGAATACCTAACAGTTACAAATATGGGTAAAAGACATCAATAATTTTTATTTTAACCATTTTAAGTTAATTATTTGTTAAATATTTATGTTATTGTAACAGATACTTTGACGTTGCTTCTGTTAGAAAGATAGCTTTCACTTTTTATGATAGTTTCTGAGATGCCAAGAACAGGATGAATTTGGCATCTTTGACTTTACCTCTTGTGAGATAAATGTTTACCTCTGTAGTAAGTACTTTTGTATTTTACTGAGACTATTTTATCTTTTCTTTAAAACTAAAAGCACAGAAGTGAATAATTGTACCAAATGTATCACAATGATGCAACATACTATCTGTAAACTTGAAGATGTTTTGTAAGCCTTGAAGCAGGTTTTAAAAATGACCATTTTTGAAAAAAGCAATTAGAGGCGTATTTTATATGGACTTGGCCAAGACATGGACCTCAAAAAACCTGCTTGATTGTTTGTTTTAAAGGAGTCAGTGGTGCTAAAAAAAAAATCTTAAAATCCTTGGAAAAGAGTTTAGTATTTCAGGCAGCCAATTGCAGTAGGGACGATGCATATAGTAGAACTGGAATTAAGGAAAGGACCAAGGAGATAACAGACCAGAACTGTATAGTTATGTATCTCCTGTCCTTAAAAATGATTTTAAAAATGATTTTAAAATTAAACTCAGGTTAGTTGTCCCGAGTAAAGATTTAGGACCATGAGGCATCTCTATTTCTATCTCCTCGGTGGTCACATCAATTGAATAGACTTTCTTTTCCTTTGCCATTATCTGTCTCTTTAACTGACATATTGCACATGTGGCCAACCTTACCCTGTTAAAGCAGTTGGGGTTGAGAATTTTTCCCTTAAAATTTTAGTTTCACTATGAACCAAAAGGAAACTGGGCCAATTTAACAACTTGAGTTTATATCAACACTTACCTACAAGCTAATTTGCTACAAAATAAGTTACATAAAAGGCATAAGNGCATGTAAAGACTGCATATATATATATAATCATACATAAGATAGATTTTTATAAATTGAGACACTGAATGTTGTTATTTGTTGTGCTTCTATCTCCTATAAACCTCACTATGAAAAGTTAACAATACCAAGATCTTTATTAAATACATACATATTATATACTATATATATACTTAATTAATATATTTATATAAACATATAAATGAACCTACATATTTATATAAATTTATATGTCGTGAGGCCTTAATAAAACTCCTTTGATACAGATAACCAGCCTCTTGGGGAGTCTGGATTGCAATGAATTATTTGAACATCTTTTTTCTCATTTCATATTATACATTTGTCTTCTTAGCTTGATGCAATCCCATTTAGTTCCCTTTTCTCTTGTTGTCTGTACTTTTAGGTTCTAATCAAACAGCCAGTGCTTGTGCCAATGTCGTACAATGTTTTCTCTAGCTTTCCCTCTTAGTTCCTGTGGGGGTTTGAAAGAAAATGGCCCCAAAGGGAATGGCATTATGAGGAGGTGTGGCCTTGTTGGAGGAAGTGTGTCACCATGAGGCAGGCTTTGAGGTCTCTTTTGCTCAAGCTTCCCTCAGTGTGAGTCAGTCAACTTCCTGCTGCCTTCCANTCAAGATATAGCCAGCACAAACATCTGCTTGCGCATCGCTATGCTCCTTGTAATGATGATAATGGTCTGAACCTCTGAAACTGTATGCCACCACCTCAATTAAATATTTTCTTTGTAAGAATTGCCATGGTTGTGGTGTCTCTTCACAGCAATAAAAACCTTAAGACAGAAGTTGGTACCACGGAGTAGGGATATTGCTGTGGTAGACCTAACTATGCTTTTGTTTGGAATAATATGGACTTTCNTAACTTTGTGTTAGAAAAGTAGTGGAATGCTTTAAGCACTGCTTAATGGGGCATGCTAGTAGGATCATGTTATAGAATGGTGCTAATAATGATTTGAAATGTCAGGAGCTTGCTCAAGGAGGTTTCAGAGAAGAATTTTAGTGTGTTGCCTAGAAATTGTTCTTGAGATATTTTGAAGAGAGTGGCTACCTTTTGCCCTTGTCCAAAGAATCTGCCTGAGGCTGAAGTGAAGAGTTTTTAATTAATTCCATTGGCAGAAGAAATCTCAAAACAGCTTAGTATAGACTCTGTCATGTGGATATTAGTGGTAGCTCTAATTAAGATTTATAATTAAAAGGAGCAAGCTGAACAAGGAAAGACAATTTGAGAAGGAAAAAGAGCACCATAAAGCAGAATGAAGCTAAATTNTTTGCTCAGGGAGATAAACAGATTAAGAAATGGAATAGAGGGAGTGGTGACTTCAGGGCAAGATCCCATCCAGCTAAGTTTCTAACCTATGAAAAAGAATTAAAGAAAAGTTTAGAGCCAGGTGTGGTGGTGCACACCTTTAAGGTAGAGGTTGGCAGATCTCTGAGTTTAAGGCCAGTTTGGTGTACAGTGCAAGTTCACATACAGCCAAGCTTAGGCAGTGAAGGAAAACAGAAAGCTGGTGGAGATGTAATTAAATGAGGGGACCATGTTCCAGCCTCAGCAAGTAGCAGAACTTGGCAGCTTCNGCCACGTGATTCTGGGTATAAAGTTAAGGATAGAAGAAAGAGGATATGGAATAAAGATGCTGAGGCAAGGCATGTGTCAGGGGTGTCCCTGAATGGAGGCCTAGTAGAGAGGTCATTGCATGAAGCTATGAAGTTGAAGCCTGGATTGNCTTGGAGAATACAAGATGTTAGAAATAATAGAGTCATAGGATACCTGCTAAGNAAAACTGCTAATAGTGAGTGAAACCAGCCCAAAAGAAAGAAGTGTACTACAGTNAACAAAGATGAATAGAGTTGGAGATCTGGAGATCAGACATGAAGATACAGAGTTTGGAGTTTGCCCAGCTGGTTTTTGGTCTTGGTCTTGCTTTGGTTCAGTATTTCCTTGCTATGCTCCCTTCCCTGCATTTTGGAATAGTATTGTACATCCTGTGCCATTATGTATTGGAAGTATGTGAGCTGCTTTTTGATTTTGATTTTTACAGGGGAATTACAGTTAAGAGATTGCCATGCATCTCAGAAGAGATTTTGGACTTTGAAATAGGTTTGAGACTGCTATAGATTATGAGAACTTTTGAAGTTGGACTGAATGCATCTTTTGCAGAATGATATGGCTATAAGCCTTTGGGGGTGAGGGAGTGGAATGTGATGATTTGAAATAAAATGGCCCACAAAGAAAGTGGCACTATTAGGAGATGTGGTCTTGTTGGGTCAAGTGTGTCACTATNGGNTGGGCTTTGAGGTCTTTTTGCTCCAACTTCCCTCAGTGTGACAGTCAGTCAGCTTCCTGCTGCCTTTTAGTCAAGATGTAGCACCATGTCTGAGTGCATGCTGCCATGCTCCCTGTAATGATGATAATAGACATATATCTAGACAATAGATAAATGCACCTCTGAAACTATAAGCCACCACCTCAATTAAATGTTTTCTTTGTAAGAGTTGCAATGGTCATGGTGTCTTTTCTCAGCATTAAAAACCTTAACTAAGACAGTTCCCTAGAGTTAGGTCTTACGCCTGGAGATTTGATACTTTCTGAACTGGCCCTGTGAATGAAGAGAAAAAGGTATATGTGGTGGTTTGAATAAAAAATAAATGGTCCTCAAAGGCCCAAAACTAAACCTCTGAAACTGTAAGCAAGTGTCAATTAAATGTTTTCCTTTGTAAGAATTGCCATGGTCATGGCATGCCATGGTCACAGCAACAGAACACTGACTAAAACAGTTCACTTTTATGGTTTTGCAGAGGTTTATCTATGTTTTCCGTCATTATGTATTAAAATAACCAACTTTGCTCCATTGTGTGTTTTTGACCTTTTTACCAATAATCAATTAGTTGTATGTGTGGGAGATAATCTCTGTTATCTCCATTTCATCCCACTGGTCGGTGTGTTCTTTTTTTGTCACAATTATGTTGTTTGGGTAATCATTTGTATTATATATATATATATAATATAATATATAGTATATATTATGTTATATATAGTTTGTATTCTATTATATATATATAAGGTTTGTATTCTATTCTATTCTATATATATATATAAAGTTTGTATTCTATTCTATTGTATATATAAGGTTTGTATTCGTTTATATTCTATTCTATATATATATGGTATATTCTATATATATTATAGAATATATAATATTCTATAATTCTATAATTATATTATTCTATAATTATATTATTAAAATTATTATAATTATAATTCTATAATATATATTCTATTCTATTACATATATATAAGGTTTGTATTCTATTCTGTTATATAAAGGTTTGTATTCTATTCTATTCTATATATATTCTATATATAAAATGTATATTTTATTATATATTTTATTATATATGAGGTTTGTATTCTGTTCTATTCTATATAAAGTTTGTATTCTATTCTATTATATATAAGGTTTGTATTCTATTCTATTCTATATAAAGTTTGTATTCTATTCTATTATATATAAGGTTTGTATTCTATTCTACTATATATAAGGTTTGTATTCTATTCTATTATATATAAGGTTTGTATTCTATTTTATTCTATATATATAAGATTTGTATTCTATTTTATTCTATATATATAAAGTTTGTATTCTATTTATTCCATATATATAAGGTTTATATTCTATTATCTATCTATCTATCTATCTATCTATCTATCTATCTATCTATGGTTTGTATTCTATTCTATTCTATATATATAATATATATATATTATATATATATGGTTTGTATTCTAATCTCTATATATAAGGTTTGTATTCTATTCTTTTATATATATAAGGTTTGTATTCTATTTGGAGGAAGAGGTTTTGATGCCTCCAGCTCTGTTCTTTTTGCTCAGCATTGCCTTGGCTCTTTGCAGCCTTTTGTATTTTAGGACTATTTTTATTTTATAAAGAGGCCATTGGTTTGCATTGGCTTTCTAAAAAAGTTTGACCAATGAAATGTTTAACAGTATTAGTTTGTCTAGCTTATAAATATATCTTTCCTGTTATGAATGTCTTTTTCAAATTTGTTCAGTAGTTTTGTAATTTCCATTGAAGAAACCATGCACTTCTTGGGTTAAATTTCTTTAATATATAAATGTATATACACACATATAACAAATAATATATTAATATAAATATTTTAATTTTATATTATATGAGTATGCAAAAATACATTAATATTATGCATATACATATATGTGTCTATAAATATTATATAATGATATATTATTTTACTTATTAATATATATTGCCATATATATCAGCCAATATGAGGGAGAATATTTTCTTGATTTTTTTCTAGAAAGTTTATTGTTGGTGTATATATGCTCCTATATATTTTTTATTGTGCAATTCTTTCTTGCTCATGTAATCCCTCTTCCCTCTCTTCAAATGGACTCCTGGAGCTTGGCCAGGTGCATGTTGTGGATCTCTGTATCTGCTTCCATCAGTTATTGGATGAAGGCTCAATGATGACAGTTAGGGTATTCACCAATTTGATTACCAGGGTAGGCCAGTTCAGGCACCCTCGCCACTGTTGCTAGTAGTCTAATNTGGGGTCATCCTTGTGGATTCCTGGGAATTTCCCTAGCACCAGGTTTCCCGTCTACCCCATAATGTCTCCCTCTATCAAGATATCTCGTTCATTGCTCTCCCACTCAGTCCCTCCCCCAGCTCAACTATCCCATTCCCTCGNGTTCTCATCCCCCATCCCCTACCCTCTATTGCCCTCTCTCATCCCCAGTTTANTCATTGGAATCTCTTCTGTTTCCNCTTCCCAAGGTGATCCGTACATCCCTCTTAGAGTCCTCCTTATTTCCTAGCTTCTCTGGAGCTGTGGGTTGTAGTCTGATTATCCTTTGCTTACATGTAGACTCTACTTATGAGTGAGTACATACCATGTTTGTCCTTCTGAGTCTGGGTTACTGCACTCAGGATAATATTTTCTAGTTCCATCCATTTGCCTGCAAATTTCATGATGTCATTGTTTTTTACAGCTAAGTAATAATCCATTGTGTATACGTACCACATTTTCTTTATCCATTCTTCAGTTTAGGGGCATCTAGGTTGTTTCCAGGTTCTGGTTATTACAAATAATGTTGCTATGAACATAGTTGAATGCTCCTATATTTTTGTATGTTGATTTTGTATTCTGATATATTATTGAAGTCATTTGTCATTTTTAAAAGTCTTTAGTTTTTTCATGTAAAATCGCATGATCTATAAACAAGAATAATTCGACTTCTTTCCTACTTAGATGCCCTCTATTTCTCTTTTCACTTCTTAGTTGTTTTGCCTGAGACTTTCAGCATTGTGCTGAACAAGAGTGACAAGATAGATATCCTTGTCTTCTTTGCAAATCCTAAAAGAATATTTTAGATTTCTCTATTCAATATAATGTGGATTATGTGTTTGCAATGTATAATTTTTATTATGTTGTAAAATACATTTCTTTAATACTACATGAACTATTACAAAAACATTGAATTTTATCAAATGCCTTCTCTTCCTCTCTTAGAATAATATAAGTGCTTTGCTCATTATACTGGTAGGCTGGGCTGTACTTGATATATTGATTATTTGGTATCTTTCCACTTTTATATGTATTGCTATAAACGTTCTTCATAGTAATGGTTTTATTGATTTCATAGGCATGGGAATGTTTCAGACCCTGCTTTCATTTGTTTCAAGAAATTAATCACAGTTTCATTGATTACTCTGATGGACTATTGACCTTTCTGAGCATGGCATATAACTTCTGTGTTACACAATTCAAAATTTTTACTTGTTATGGATTTTCAGTGTATGCCACTGTTGTCAAGGAAATTATATTTCAGTTTGAGGGTGGGTGTGCTAAAGGAATAGCTTAGTCAGTAAATTATTTGCCCTGAAAAACTAAGGACTTGAGAATCCACTTGAAAAAGTCAGGTGTTCTGGCCCACATATGCAGGGGGATGGAGAAAGTTTGACAGAACTCTGGGGCTTGTGGCTAGCCAGTCTATTCTACTCAGCGAGTGATAGGCCAGTGAGAGATCCTGTGTCCTGAGGAAAGACACTTGAGGTTTTCCTTTGCCTTTACACACANACATGCACATGCGCAGATCCAGAACCCTTTCGCCCCTCACACATGAGGCTATTTTCTAACAAGTTAGGACTTGTTTTGTAGCTTACCAAATGAATTATCCTGAAGATTGTCTTCTGGGAAGAATGCCAATCTGAAGCTGGTAGATGAAGCAGCCTGTAAAATAAAGTTGTGTCTGCTTTTGTTGCTAGGATAACTTAACTACAATATTTCTTATTGACACATTGTCTAGAAGATCTACCTATTGATGGAAATGGGATGTTGCAATTCCACAGTACTATTGTGGATCTTTCCTTCTAGAAATAATAATATTTTATATATAACTGGTTACCATGGCATATGGTAACCATATAATTAATATAATATTAATTAACCATATAATTAATATAATATTAATATAGGGTCCTCTCTTGAATTTGTCTTTTGATTATTTTTAGTGANCATGATTTTATGTTTCAAAGCCCTTTGTCTGAACTAAACACAGATAGATACTTTTGCTACTTTGCATAAGACCTCTTCTACTGGCCGACATTCAGTGCTTATGTCTACTTGTAATGACAGTGCAGCATTATCATTGGATTCTTTTTCTGTTACACTCTGACCTTCTAAATATTCTAATTAGAACTTTAATCAATTTATATTTAAGGTCGTTTTATAGTTAATAACATATTACTGTCAGTTTAACTTTTTAAAATTGTTCTCATATCTTTATCTTTTTTGTTCATTTTTGTAATTTGATGGCTTTCTGTATGGTTAAAGTTTGAATCTTTTTCTTTTTCCTTTCAAAAATTGTCATTTTATTTTATATGTAGAGATGTTCTGCCTGCATGTATGTCTGCACCATGTATGTTCCTAGTGTCTGCAAAGCCAGAAGAGGGTGCTGGATCCTGGAACTGGAGTTGTAGACAGTTGTGATCTGCCATGTGGGTGCTGTCAGTTGAGTCTGGGTCCTCTGAAAAAGCAACAAATTTTTCTTAACCACTAGAACCATTTTTCTAGCCCCAATCTTTGGGGTG
>LZPO01017821.1:50989-67068 GCA_001675575.1 Neotoma lepida | reverse complement strand
AAAAAAAATGTATTGAGTATATTACGCAAAGTGAATTATTTCTAAAAATATTAAGTGCTTTACATTTTGTTTTATTTACCAATGTGGTACATATCAATAGATAAAATTCATTACACAGAAACTTATTGGAGTTCTCAATACTTAAAAATAAGGTCCTAAAATCAAAACCATTTGTTTAGGGCTTATGGCAGTGATTTTCAACCTGGGGGTTCCAACTCTTTGGAGGTGTCATATGACCCTTTCACAGGGGTCGCTTAAGACCATCGGAAAACACAAATATTTACATTACAATTCATAACAGTAGCAAAATTACAGTTATGAAGTAGTAACAAAAATAATTTTGTCTTTGGGGTTACCAAATTAGGAAGGTTGAGAACCACTGGCTTAGCCAATTATTTTTATAGTCTCTGGAAATATAGTGCTTAAATATTTGTTGTGAAATATGTATATAAAAAACAATCTTATTTAAAATAATTTTGTATAGTTGATTTTACACTGTTGCAATAACTTCATCCATTGTTTCTCTTTTGCTATACAAGAAAAAATTTTCTATTTTTTTTCTTTTATCTTTTTTTTAAGTGGTGGCCATAGCCATGCTGAGGTGAAAACACGACCTGATGCTCNTTCTGAAATGGGGAGCACTGAAATTCTGGAAAAAGAGACCACAGAAAGTCTCAGTAATGGTACTAACAGCAACGTGGAAGCAGCTAAACGATTGGCCAAACGCTTGTATCATCTAGACAGATTCAAAAGATCAGACGTTGCAAAACATCTAGGCAAAAAGTATGTCCTTGAGGCTGTATCTGTCTGACCTTTTTTCTGTTTCTTTCCTTTTTTTTTTGAATAGTTGTCATTTCAATAAGAAACTCTACTCTGTTTCCTTACAGCAATGACTTTAGCAAATTAGTTGCGGAAGAGTATCTGAAGTTTTTTGATTTCACAGGGATGACGCTGGATCAGTCTCTCAGGTATGATGAAAATTCACTTCTGTTCTTCATCACCTCTTAGCAGAGGAAGCCATGTGCTCTGGTTAGAGTCTGCTTCCTGTTTTCACCCTANTTCCATTTGCTTTGTGAGTTCTGATGAGAGTCTGGATCCATAAACAAGATCTGATATTCTGTATGTAATAGTAAACTCCAGTCCGTATAGCACAGGAGATTATGACCTGAAATCAAAACTGGGAAGAAAGTCTCTCTTGGGGGTTTCCTTTTAAGTTTTCTGTTACAGTAAAAATATGCAATTAAATTTCTTATCAACCATTTTAAGGGCACCGTCACTGGCATTAATACATTCATAGAGCTGAGCAACCGTCAGTCACTAATTTCTTTTACTCTGTCCTTCGTGGAGCTAAAATTTCCTGATAAACAACTCTCCTTTTCCCTAGAAACCACTCTTTTGACTACGTTGACTANTTCATATACCTGGCATCAGATTTTTTGATTTGTTAGGGATTTTTTGGCTTGTTAGGTATAATAGCCTCAAGGTTTATGTATATTGTAATTTATCACAGGATTTCTTTGCCTTCTTAAACTGAGTAATACTCCACTGTGTAGACATCCGATGTTTTCCTACCCACTCATCCATCAATGGTTACTTGGATTCCATCCACAGTTTATCTGTTGTGAATACTTCTGCAGTCCACACAGGCACATACATGTCTCCTTGAGACCCTATACTTTCAATTCTGTTGAATAAGAGGTTGGGGTTCGGCAGTTAAAAAGAATACTGACTATGAAATTAGAGGTCTTTGTCCCTTAATTATTTACTTAACAAGTACAAAATCTTTTCTAATTATACTTTGTAATTAACTCTTGAATGAAATAAAAATAGCTCAACCAATAAAGTCTATAGGATGAATCTGTGAAATAGATTGTAATGTCTACTATCTGATGAGTTTTTTTTTTTAACGAAGGTATACCAATACTAATTTTTTACATTTGAGCTACTGAATATAAAATCTAGTGAGCATTTACTCTTAAGAACTACTTTTAAAACATGTGAACCACAGAGAGTTCTGATCACCTTTANTTTGCAGGTCAGACAAGAAAGCCTGGGAGGTGAAGTGAGGGTGGTCATATTAGAGTAGCTCCTTGCTGCTTGCAGGCTGTTATTTAATGAAAACACCTAAGAGTAAAGGAATGAATTGTATCTGTACTTTGTGCTCTTATGTGTTTATTTCAAACATTATAAAGAAATTGTGATTAGTGTGCTTTAGGATAATGAAGTATAAATCTCTAGTAAGAAAGGAAGAATTCTCATGAAAATCAGGTTTATTACACATACTTTATGATAGGAAGACTTCTTAGAAAAGCTTACATGATTTTTATATGTAACATATTGCTTGGTATAAGGAACAACTTAAGGTTATNTCTCTAAATTTCCTTCTCATGTGTCAATGATGATGTGAAAAGAGGCAAAATAATTAACCCAAATCTGCTGTGTGCAAAGCAGTGCACCTGATACTTTAGTAACAGGTGGAGATCACATGACTAAGGAACCCTGACGTGTGGGTTTTAACACATAGCTGGTATGATTGTACAAATGAGTCATAAGTGTTTTATTTTCTTTTTAATATGAGTGATATTTTAAAACCTACCATTTGACAATCACAGTTGGAAATCACCTGCCTTTCTCAGGCTCTTAGTGTACTGGCTTTTCTGTTCTTACCGTGATCTCTCTCTCTCTCTCTCTCTCTCTCTCTCTCTCTCTCTCTCTCTCGTGTGTGTGTGTGTGTGTGTGTGTGTGTGTGTGTGTGNGNGCGTGCGCGCGCGTGTTTGCTCATGTGCATAGGTATAGAATGTAAAATGTTTAGGGGAGTGCAGGCATGCATGTGGTACAGCAAACGTGAAAATTAGAGAATTAGAGGATAACTTTTACAGTCAGTTCTTGCCTTCCATTTGTTTTTGAAGCAGGCTTCTCTTTTTGTTTCTGCTGCTACACTGAGTTCTCTAAGTTAGCTGGTCTGTGAACTTCTGGGTCATTCTCATGTCTTCAACTCTCATCTCTCTGTAGAAATTCTGAGATTATGGTGCATGCTACCAAATCTCCCTTTCCACGTGAAATATGGATTCAGATCCTCAGGCTTGTGTGGCAAGCTTTTACCTGCTGAGCCATTTGTCCTGCCCACATTTTATAAAATTTAAATATCAATTTGTTTATATTGAGTAACCATCTAGTGAATATTTTATAAAGTAAGGAGAAATGATTGTAGGCTGCTTTTGTATAATTATTCCCTTACATTTCTCTAAGTTAACTGTCATATTAAAAAATGTAAACTTCTTAAACATTTCTCTCCTTTATTATTCTTTCTNAGGTATTTCTTTAAAGCATTTTCTCTTGTCGGAGAAACCCAGGAGCGTGAGAGAGTATTAATACATTTCTCCAATAGATATTTTTATTGTAATCCAGACACTATCACCTCACAAGGTAATCTAATGGGAAGCTTGCAAATTTTTATGACTGTGGTTATATTCTTTATTATAAAAGTTATATTTATTGTAAAAAATATAAGAAGTTATATTTAATTTACCTTTTTCTAGTTTATTTAAATCCAAGTTGGTCTTATTAGTTTCATTTCCTATTTTTTCCTTTCATTTTAGTTTTTAATGTCATTGTCTTTTTAGGGAGTATTTAATAACATAATATTTTTTGTTCTCTTAATTATTTTGTTCTTTTTAAAAATTCATAGTATGGCGGTGTACTATATGTTGTCTTTCTATGCTCAGCCTTTGCAACTCTGGAATTTGATGTGCAAAGTAATTTGTAATACATTATTGGTTTTCTTACTTCTTCTTATAGTCCTGTGTAGGCAGAGTTTCCCTGCCCAACCACCTGCTCCCAAATAACTGGCAGCGGCTTCCCAAATAACTGACTTGGAGATATAAATTATAAATGCTCAGTCGGTAGCTCAGGCTTGTTACTAGCTAACACTTTTAAATTAACCCATATTTCTTACCTATGCCTTGCCATGTGTTTAATGGCTTGTTACCTCATTTTATACATGTCCTGCTTCCTCGGAGGGTGCTGTCATCTCCTCTGACTCGCTCTTCTTCCCATCATTCTCCTAGTTTGGTTAGCCTTCCTATAATTCCTGCTTGGAAACTGGCCAGTCAGCTCTTTATTAACCAGTGAGAGTAATACATATTTACAGTATACAGAAGGATTATTCCACAGCAGTCCTAATCACTATACTTGATATCCATGTGTGTTTAACTTAGTAATTTCTTTTGCATATTTGTGTATCTCTATGGAAGTTTTGTTGAATCTCTGATGCTTTTCTTTGATATTAATTAAAATCTTTAAAGCTGCCTTTTACTTATGACTTTAATGAACTATGAGTTTGCTTATGGTACTGTTTTTACAGAGTAAAGTAATGTTTAACTATTTAACTATTGGGTCTACCCAGAAGGGAGAGTCTTTTTTTCATTTAATGTATGGAAGCAATGCACAATCTCAAGTTTTAAGCGTATTCACTTCTATTTATTTATTTATTTATTTATTTATTTATTTATTTAGGTTTTTCGAGACAGGGTTTCTCTGTGTAGCTTTGGCACCTTTCCTGGAACTCACTCGGTAGCCCAAGCTGGCCTCGAACTTACAGAGATCCGTCTGCCTCTGCCTCCTGAGTGCTGGGATTAAAGGCGTGTGCCACCACCGCCCGGCTGCGTATTCACTTTTAAATGGGAAGCTTTCTCACAAATTTATTAATTCTAGAATAAATTACGAGGACTAGATGGACAAGGAACAGTAATTATCTCTGAATAGAGACTGATAGTAACCAAAGTCCTTGCTCANCCCACCCCGTCAGGCTGTAGCTATCAGTTCAGCGTTTGATCATCAATATCACATTCTTGTGTGTAAACTGGTGCTATTTGGACTGATTATTTATCGGTTCTGTCACTGGGTCCACACCAACCAGAGAACACAAGAGGTGGGGAGAGTTGTTTCATTACACCTGCATATCTAAGAGGATGTTAACGTGCTTGAGCACAACAGGGCGTGCAGGAGTGAGTATATGTGCTCTTGAGGAGGGTGTTGGAGTGTCGGCTGCTGACTTTTACAATAATTCCTGGAATTGCTTTTGGACCTGTGATAAGCAAATGGAAAGAGAATAAATATGCTGTGAGGTATATAAATTACATAAGAGAAACCACCCACTAAAGTAAAAGATGCTCTTTTAAAAACAAACTTGTCTTTCCTATGCATTTGGCATAAATTAATAAGGCTTTCACTTNCTCTAAAACTATTATCATCTGTTATACTTGGGTTAAAAATTAGTAAAGAGGAAAGCTAACCTCATATTTGAAGGTAAGATGTTTATCTCTACATACTTTTTATATTACTTTATAAAGTAACATGAAAGTGATAATCCCATTTAATTTGGGAATGTTATTTCAGGCATTGACTACATTTTCCTGAATTTTTTAATCCTCCCAGATTATTTCAGTGTTTTACTTTTGGCTTTATCTATAACATCATAGAAAAACAATACAATCTAATCATGGTCTTTAAAGAATGTTGCCAAGTATGATTTATTTTCACATTGATACCATATGCTAGAGAAAATTGAGAAAATATAAATAAAAAGGAAATACATTTCGTGATCCAGAGATATCTTTGTATTTTGATGTATTCTTCTGGAAGTATTTACATTTAATAGACTCATACTGAACATAATATATTTCTCATATAACTGGTTATCAAGTATCTTTTCACTTCAGCCTATGTTTCTGTACAACATTCCTAATATACTCAATATTACAAACTTGTTTCTGGAGGGTTATATTTGTCTCCCGTTGTAAGCAATGTTTGTCTCTGTATTCTTGTATTTATGTAGATCCTTAGTTGTTTCCTTAGTGTAAAGCCATAGGAGAGTTGCTGTGTTAAACGACACTGCTTCAAGGTTTGCACGTGTAATGCCAAATTGCCCTTCAGAGAGAACGTACCAATTTACTTGACATTAGAAGAATTCAATTGTCTTTGAAAGCCTTTTCAATTTATCTCATCCATTTTCTTCCTTCCTTCCAAAGTTAGTTGTATCTAGTACAGCTTTGTACATGCTACATTAACAGTAGTTCCTGTTTTTGCAGATGGAGTCCATTGCCTCACCTGTGCTATGATGCTTCTCAACACAGACCTGCATGGCCATGTAAGTGTAGGTTTGTGATGCTGTCTCATAGAATCTGCAACATTACNAGCTTGTGTTTGCTTTTGTGTTCATACATGTTTTTCTCTGCCCTTCCTTGCCTTTTCTCTAGAGCATTCTCATAACATGTAGATAAATATAAATTTTCCAAAAAAGAAATATCCCTTTCATTCCACATGCTAGCGCAGAGAGTAATTTTAAAAAGAAACTATTTTGTAGGTGCCTGGTATGGTTTCAGTGTGTGTATTCTGTGTCATCTTTCTCCACCAGATGGCAGGCAGAGGCTTTATTTGTTTTGGGTTATGTTTTGTTGTCTTTTGGCTAGGTAGTCTAGTGGTTGAAGAACAATGTTGGAAAGATAATATAAGGTAGAACTAAAATTACCATTTTAAAGTTTTAATAGGTAGACAGTTAAGTCTTTTTTGAATTCTTCAACTCACTTGTTTTGTAATGAGCTAAAATATCAAAATAAAACCTACCACAGAACCAAAGTATCCCAACTTCTGTTTAAAATAAAAGATATACATCATAAATTTGTAATGATAAACAATTACTTGTAATAGAAACAAAATTTTATCATTTCAGTTATCAACTTCACATTTGGGAAATGAGAGTATTTTAAGTAAATCTAAACTAATCTATATTTATTTGGAACAAGGTTCTAGGTCCATGTACTTTGAAGAAAAGATTCAAGTTTCTATGTAATTGAATATATCAACCCTTGACTTAATATATTTTACTTAGTAATTTTAGAAGCTATGTGAAAACTACTAGTTAGCAGCTANCTGTTCCATTATCCCAAACAATTACACCGTTCTCTTGACAGTATAGAGCCCCTTTCTAAAGCAGTTAGTGTGGAGCGCTATGGGGTCTTTAAGTTGAACTAGCTGTAATCAGGGGACCTTGGTTGAGTGTGTAAAAGTATATACTATATACTTAGTGTTGTCTAGTGTTTAGATTTTGTGAAATAATTTTCTTTGTTATACAGTGCATACTGTTATAAATCTGTGGGATCTGTAGTTGCAATCATAAGTGCTAACCTTATGAAAATGTGTTTTTCCTATCTTTCCCTCTGGANTCATTTTAAAAATAAACTTCCCTTCTAGGTGGTAAGTGCTTGTCCATAATTCTGGATGTAGATTCTCTTGCATCATAATTGCCTGATCTATTCTAGTCTGTGTGTGACTGGTTAGCATGGTCATTCTGAGGCTGAATCATTCAGAAGATGAGTGAATTCTTTCTAGTGTTTGCTTCTTCCCTTTGCCTTACTGCTATCCTGCATAGGCCGTTACCATCTACTACCTGACCCAGTGCCAGAACAACCCTTTGGGGTAAACCAATATGCCAATGCCATTTTCCTTCTCCTCTGTACCATTGTGCCATAACAGCAGCACAGCAGCATGACTAAGAAGTACTAAATCCAGCTTGTCCTCATGCTTTCTACAGGGAAGGACTGACTTGGGGGAATTAATTGATTTGGGCTATTTTATTTCATTGCTTTGTTTTGTGATTCTTCTTTAAATAATGCATTGGTATGGGCCTTTGTTTATCCCACTCTTTTCACTAATAAGATGATGGAATGAATACTAATATACTAACCTCTAGTGGGTAGCTCCACATTACATGTTGCACTGCTTTTCTATCTTTGATGTATGTATCCTCTTATTCACCAGATCCCAATAGTGCCCCTATACTGTTTCAAGTTCTGTGCCATTTGGGCAAGCAAATGTTCAGTCAGTCAAAGCTCCTATATCATGGGTGACTAGGCTGGTTACCATTAATCAGATTTAGCTGAAGGCATGTTTAGCAGGTAACTGAGAAGCTGTTTTAAAAACACATCTAGGTTTTAAAAATTCACATTGCATTATAGTTAAGTCCCATGAAATAGGCCAGGGGGAAATATGAAGTATATACTGGTTCTTTCCAGACAAATTCACTGTTGCTCTTTACTACCTATTTTAAAATAGAAAGGAATGGTTTATCATTACCTTAACACCAGTATCTTGTTTATACTTGTCTTTGAGTACTCTTGTAGATTAATTACTTTGAAGTTTTGATCACATGACTGACTTGCTCAGTAATCCCTTTTATTTATTTTTTCAATGTTTCATTATCTACAAAATGTATATGGAATTAAATAATCTATAAACATAAACTTTTAAATTACAGTATTAAGCACTAAGCCTGCTAAAATTGCTTAGAATATGGAAGAAGGGTTGACATTTTTGTTTTATTGCAAATACTATAAATAGAAGGATTTGACATGTGAATAAATTTGATCATTTCTATTTGGACTAAGCTTCAGATGAAGTCTATTGGCTAAAACTAACTAGTTCTCATATATTTGGTGCATAGTAAAGATTCATCTCTCCTTCCCCAAAATTATTGCCTGGTCTGAAGACAGGTGGCAGGGGCAGGAGAAGGAGAATGGGTAGGACTGGTATTCTCACAGTAATGCTGGGGTTGGGGGAGGAGGGGGTGCAGGAACTGGCTTNCAATGAAGAGTGAGCTAATACGAACACTACTGACCAAATCCACAAATCCATAGCTAGGAAATCTCAAGAAATAGGCAGTATCAGTCTAAACTCAAAATACAATTAGAGGCTGTGTCCAGGAAGTTACTGTTAGATAAATTTGTGACAGAATTTACTGTTTAACATTTTTTTTTGAGATTTTCAGTAGCAACTTTTTCCAACATTGCTCTGTGCCCTTCAGCATTGGTAGGATCCACTCACCAAGCATTGTGGGTAGAAAAGGAGTTTCTACTGTCTTCATTGGTTCCCATACAGATCCCGTGTCTTTGGGGCACTGAGTATCATCTTTGTGCTCAGAGTTTAACAGGAGGCATGACCTTACTTGTGTTTGGCGTTAAGATTAAAGAATTAAACACAGGGCAGAACCTGATAAATATGCCATATTGGTAGGGAAAAGAAAGAATTAAGTGTACATTTTGTACCAGATTAATCTTAAAATATAGTAAGAGTGCCTTCACAGCAGTGACTTTCTTTTGCAGCCAGTAAATAAATTCTTGGATTGACTTTGTGGGAATTTAAGTGGTAGACAAGTATTTGGTTTACTTGAAGTACTGGAAGATAACTGTCACGTTTTTATTTAAGACAGTACTTTTTTTTTTACTTTCTTTTATTGTGTTTTTCTTCATTCTTGAAAATCATACTTGTATACAATGTAATATGATCATATCCATACCCAATTTCCTACCTCCAACTTCTCCTATATCCTCCCAGCATGTCCCCTTCCCAACCTTATGTTATACTTTTTTGTTGCTGGTGTCCTACCAAGTCCAATTAATGCTGCCCCTATGTACATGGGCGTGGGTCCCCCACCAGAGCATGGGAAACCCTCATAAAAGAATGACTCTCCTCTCCCCAGCAGTTCTACATGTAAAGGCTTTACAGCCCTCCATGAAGCTGATGAACCATATGTAGTTAATGTCCTTGGGAATTTCTGTATCTGTAATTATTATAACTATACTTTTGCCTTCCTCCCTTTCTCCTGGCTTCCCTATGTCTTCCTGTCTGTGCTGCACTGTATCCTTGGTGTCCTCAGCTATGGAACTGATCCTGAGTTATAAGTCTAATAAANGATTTTAGCTGTGAATGTAATTTCTGCTAAGTCAGCTCTTTCCATGTGCTCTCTTTTCCCTTATGGCAGTGGTTCTCAACCTTCTTAACGCTGCAACTCTTTAATACAGTTCCTCATGTTGTGGTGACCTCTAACCATAGAATTATTTTGTTGTAGTTCATATCTGTAATTTTGCTACTGTTATGAATTGTAATGTTAGTATCTGGTATGTGATCCCCACCGCTGCCTTATGGTGTCATGTCTTTTCTCTTGATCAGAGTTCCCAGCCATAGTGGCTTCCACTAGACTCTCATCATATAAAACTCCTCACTAATACTGGAAGTCCACAGGAGCACAAGTAGGCTTGGATCTAGAAGTAATAACGGTTTCTAGCTGAGTTGTTTTCACCATTATTATGTTTAGAAATACTATGTATTACCAGAAGGAGTGTATACGGACTAGACTGAGAATCTAGCCTTCAGCTGTGGAATATTTTTACAGAAAAATGTCATGGTTTAATTTTTTTTTCAATTTTAAAATGACCTTTAGAATGCAGTGCCACTCGCTATCACATTGGCAATGCTGTAGATTTTAATAGGAATCAATCCTTATTTAAGTATGTAAAAGTTTAATTATGACTAGTCAATCTTATTCAATTCTGTGACCTCTGATAGATTCTTCTATCTGCTTCATTTCATTTTTTTTTTTTAAATTCTACCCTGTTTGAGAACAGGTTCACATGAAGAAGATATGTCAGAGTGGTTATCTCTTAAGTCAGTGCGCTCATTTTGTGGCCTTGGATCTAATCAACACATTNCTTAATCAGTACTTTTCTTTGTGAGTTTTCACACTTGCATAATAAGGCATGTGAAACTCACTCTTAAGTCAGTTTTGCCCTCCCTCCTTCCCTCCCTTCCTCCATCCCTCCCCCCTTCTCTCAATCCCTTCCTTCCTTCCTTGGCTTGGAGAGAGAGAGAATAAGAATGAAGAGGATGATTGAAGGCTCACTAGACCTCTACTCTCCGTGACTTAACTCATTTCTTCTTATGACAGCCAAGTTAAAAGTAAAATTAAATCTTTGTGTTTTGACAGAGTTCAATGTGTTTTATTTCCTCAAAATTAAAAAAAAAAGTGTTCTAATTAAGTACTGGTAGAATCTATTCTTAGGACATTTTTCCAACTTTGTCTTAGAATATATTTATACTCCGAAAATGTTTGAAGACCCAAACAGAGGTGATTTTTTTGGTGTGTTTTAATTCGTACTGCATTATGAGCTGAATCTAATGAAACTTTAAAGTCATTATTCAATCATTAAAGTCTACTAAATGAACAACATACTTTTTATAATTATGAATTATACTTTATGATACGAGACAATGGAGTGGAAACAGTGGACTTATTTTGAGTCCTTTTCCTATTTGAACTAAGAGAAGACAGCTAGAATTTTATATTTGCTTTCATACTCTATTGCAATATGTCAAAGGCCGTATAGCTCCTAGATTTCTTTGGTAAATACTTGTGAGAGAATGGGAGTGAAAAAGTAAATGCTTTTTTTTTGTTTTGTTTTGTTTTTGATTTTCGAGACAGGATTTCTCTGTGTAACAGTCCTACTATCCTGGAACTCGCTTTGTAGACCAGGCTGCCCTCGAACTAATAGAGGTCTGCCTGCCTCTGCCTCCTGAGTGCCTGGAGTGCTGGCATTAAAGGTGTGNACCACTACCACCATCCAGCAAAGTAAATGCTTTTAGTATTAGTACAAAACAGATTGGAGCTTACTGAAACCTGGAGCAGGACCCTAGAACGGAAAACTCTTTCCTATAGTGCATATGTCTTCTTACTACTGTCACTGGCAATAGATTATAGGAGAAGTGGATAAAACCCACCAAGATTTCAGGTTTCCTTGATGTTGGATTTTCAGCCTCTTAGATCTGTGATTGGAGTCTATGAAGGAAGCTATGTCTTCATATTGCAGACTTCTGCTTTGAAAAATTCTTGTTTATTTTTGAGATTGTAATTATGTTTTTCTCCTCACTCTCCTTCCTTCAAATCCTCCCACTCCCTTTCAAATCCATGGCCTCTTTTTAAATTAATTGCTATTGTATGCATCAATATATTTGTATATACAAATATAGCTGGTTGAGTCCATGTAATGTTACTTGCATGCTAGTGATCTGATGGGGGAAATGAAAACGAAGGACTCCTTAGAGAGGGGGAGGGAGGTAAATACAGAGGAAGGTGGGAAGAGGGTAACCAAGTGATGTGATGGGAAAATGGAAAGAGGGAATCCCCTAGGAAGGGAGAGGAAGGTAAATACAGGAGAAGGGAGGGGGTAAAATAGCAATATGAATGGCTGAACGGGGCACATTAACTATTAACTATTTATCCTTAAAAAGTGTACATAATTCAGTGTCTAAATGTACATANACAGTTTTAATGCAGTTTTCTCATCCGGACTGACAGAATTCCCTCTTAAGAGCCAAAGACCACCTAACAAAAACCCCAGTTCCAGACATGTGAAACCCTNTTTTGAGTTGTTGGTCAGGGCTGTCTAAGAGACTGCTTTGAAAATTTCCAAGGATTCTGCTTTGCCCACCAATAGTGCATCTAAAGAGATGGACACCTGAGGGCAGCATAACACAATTACACATTCTTGGTAGAGAGGCAAACAAAACAAAAGCAAACCTGAGCTTCATAGCAGTGCTACAAACTGAGGTCGTTACCAAGTCAGTGGTATACTGTTTCATCACATAGTGTAACGTGGGAGGAGGTGGAATTGTTGTGTGTGTGTGTGGAGGGGGTGTGGGGAGTGGTATGCCAGCTGTGCTCTATTATTTCAAGACTTACAAAGCTGAATTTTACCCAGGGACAATGAGAGCTGTTAGTTTCTCCCAAAGCATGTGCCCCACAAAGCTTCCAGCTCTTACATGATTAAAAACTAATAACTTTATGATTATTCTGCTTAACTCCTCAGCCCTAACTCCGAATCTATGCTGTGGTCCACTTTCACGGTGGACACTTGATTCTATCGGTAGTTCCCACTAGGTCTGAGACTACTAGGTGATAGTTGAAACTTAGCGGAAGGCTCCATTTCTTTGTCAGGAGCAGTGTGCCTTTTTGCTGAGTGCTTTTTTTGGTTTTGGTTTGTTTTGTTTTAACTAGAGCTTGGGTAGCTTTGTGAACAAACGTCTCCATTTCCCNTTTTCACCCTGTATAGCACATCAGTTGGGAGCTGGTTTTGAGTGAAGTGGAGGAAAATCCATTAACTAAGGGAAAACCTGAAATTGAGACTAGATCTATCAGGATGCTTAATCTATTTTCATGCTAACTCATATTAGGCCAAGGCTGGTGTCTTAGGGTTTCTATAGCTGCAACAAAACACCATGACCAAAAAGCAAGTTGGGGAGGAAAGGGTTTATTTGCTTTACAGTTCAGCATTGCAGCTCATCTCTGAAGGAAGTCAGGACAGGAACTCAAACAGGGCTGTTGTTGTTTGTTTCTGCTCCTTTTGAGGGACTCTCCACCCAGCTCCCAAATAAATCACACATGGAGACTTATGAATACCCAGGCTTAGCTTGGCTTAGTTTCTAGCCAGCTTTCCTTATCTTAAATTATCCCATTTACCTTTTGCCTCTGGGCTTTTCCCATTCTCTTACTTCTGTAAATCTTACTCTTACTCCGTGGTTTGTTGTGTAGCTGGGTGGCTGGGTGGCTGGGTGGCTGGCCCCTGGAATTCTTCTTCTCTGGCTACTCTTCATTTTTTCCTCCTCCATCTCTTCTTCCTCCTCCCAGATTTCTCCTCCTATTAATTCTCTCTGCCGGCCAGCCCTGCCTACCTTTTTCCTGCCTTGCTATTGGCTGTTAAATTCTTTATTAGACAAGCAGATATTTTAGACAGGCATCATAACACAGCTTCACAGAGTTAAACAAATGCAACACAAACAAAAGTAACACACCTTAAAATAATACTCTACAACACAGGGCAGGAACCTGGAGGCAGGAGATGATGCAGAGGCCGNGGAGGGGATCTGATTACAGGCTTGCTTCCCATGGCTTGCTCAGCCCACCTTATAGAACTCAGGACCAGCAGCCCAGGGATGACACCCCACCACCGTGGGCTGGGCTCTCCTGCTTTGATCACTAAATGAGAAAATACCTTACAGCTGGATCTCATCTCCTTCCTCTTAGGACTCTAGCTTGTGTCAAGCTGTACAAAACCAGCCAGTACAGATGGGCAAAATATTAATCACAGGCAAAATCTGTCTGGGTTCTATGTTTTGTTGTATTTTTTGGTATGTGTGTGAATAAAGTTTTACTGGAATACATCCACACCTACTTTTAAAAATCTTTACAGAGTGATGGCAATGTTGAGCAGTGGTTACAGAGAACTTATGGTCTGCAAAGCCTGAAATATTAGCTGTCTGATCCTTTACAGAAGTTTACAGAATTTGTCTGTTTAAGACTTCTTTAAGGGCTGAAGAGATGGCTCTGTATNTAAGAACACTTGTTATTCTTACAGAAAACTTGAGGTCAAAGTCCCAGCACCTATATGGCCGCTTACAACCATCTGTAACTCTACATCCAGGGGATCTAGTGCCCACACAAAACATTTCTCTCTCTCATACACACAAAAATAAATCTTTTTAAAAATTTTACTTTAAAACTACTTGCAGTTTGGATCTTTCCTCCCTCAACATAATTAGGTGAAGATTTAGAATATTCTCTTAAAATTTGAACTAGGACTGTTCTAAAACATTTAAATTTATTTATTTGAAAACAAAGAATGCCCCTCAAAAAGACATTCACTGTGTCTTTAAGAGGTACTTAGAGAAAAGACTCTTTTCTATTAAAAGAAATCTATTTTAGGGGCAGGAGCAATGACTCCACTGGTAAGAGAGCTTCCTGTTCTTCCAGAGGACCTGAGTTCAGACTCCAGATCCATGTTAGCCAGCTCATAACCACCTATAACTTCATGTGCTGGCTAGTTTGATATCAACTTGTCTCAAGCTAAAATCATCTGAGTGGAGGGAACCTCAATTAAGAAAATGCCTCCATAAGATCAGACTGTAGCCAAACCAGTAGGGCGTTTTCTTAATTAGTAACTGATAGGGAAGGGTCCAGCCCATTGTGGGTGGTTCCATCCCTGGGTTCTGGGGTCTGTAAGAAAGCAGGCTAAGCAAGCCGTGAAGAGCAAACCTGTAAGCAGCTCCAACATATTTCAGTGATGAACAGTGATGTGGAAATGTAAGCCAAATAAATCCTTTTCCTTCCCAGCTTGTTTTTGGTTATGGTGTTTCATGGTGTTTCATAGTATAGACACTCTAGATCCAGGGATCCAATGCCCTCAGAATTCTGGTCTCCACTGATACCTGGACNCCCATGACATAAAAGCGTAAAATCACTCAGACACACACACATAGACACACACACAAAGATAAAAATAAAATCTTTTTTAAAAAAATATTTTAATGTAGCAATACAATCAGTGTAGAGAATAATTTTCAGCTTATTTGGTGAACCTTTAATAAGAAAGTCTGATTTTTCCTCTTTAATACTCTTTTTCTTCAAGATAGCACCTTGATCACCTAAACATTTAAGATTTTGACCTGTATAATATTTGAAGGTTTCAAACAAGATTCTTAATTTTTGTGATATTTCCTGCTTGCATACTTTAACCCTCTAGTTTTGGATTAAAGTCTTTCTTATTTCCAAGGGAGTCATTTGTGTTAGCATTGTAGATTTGAAAAGAAATCCATCTCTATGTCTAAATGAGTCAGGATGGCTTTTCAGGTTTTTATTCTTTACTGACCTCATGGAAAGGAACTCAGATCAACCCTTGTTTTATAGAGGCCTAGCCTTTTTTAATCAACTTGGGAAGAGAATGAATAGAATATCATAATATATGAGCATCTTTGCTATACTAAGAATTTGTAAGATACAAAATAGAATTCTTAAGATACAAAGTAACTAGAGGTAGCTTTACCCAGTGGACAGTATTTTCTTGAATGATATGTTAAAATGTACATGACTTTATATGACAAGGTGAAGAAAATATAGGCATTATAAAGGAGGCTTCTTGATGAAAGATACTTTACTTTCCATTAAAATTTTTATGAACTTTGTAGAGGGAGAATGTCTAAATACATGANGGTAAGAATGAAAACGGACTGACTCGAGCCTTCACCTTTGCCTACAAACCTCTCCTAGAAGAATTACCAGTAAGACAGAGAAAGACAGCAAAGGGCAGTGAGGGCAAGCTTCAGCTAACCAAGTATTAGAGAGGCAGTTGGATATCTTTGACACACAGAAAGCCACATGTCTTATCTTGTTCTCTGTTGGTAAGAGAAATTGGCAC
>LZPO01017821.1:18546-38196 GCA_001675575.1 Neotoma lepida | reverse complement strand
GGGACTAGGCTTAGTTTCTTAATTTTTACAGGAGTGACAGAAATTATGGTTGGGGTCTTTCACTTCATGGCAGAGTTTGAGATACAGTGTAGAAGAGTCTGGAGAGCAAGATGCTGCAGGGTATAAAAATGCTCAGCTTCCATGTGGTTACGGTACCTGAGTCTGAGCGTGAACATGAGTCCGAGAGTGAACAGAGGGACTAAGATGTAATTTGTGTCCATTTGTCATGCACAGGGCTTCCTGATGGAGTTGTGAAAGTCCCTGGACTCCNAGTGTGAAAGTCCCTAGACTCCCAAGTGTGTCTGAGTGTTGCTAGTGATGTCACTAGTGATAGAATCTTGGGGAGGGGTGTTAATGTTCATTTTACTTCTTTGTGTCTTTAATCTCTATAGTTGTAAAAGAAAGCATCTACCCTGTGCCTGTAGTTATATTTTTCATGTGGACTCATGAAGCATGCAGTATCTACTGCCCACCCTCTTAACCTTGTCCTTCCCCTCCTGCACCACAAGTATGTACTCAATTTCCCTGCTGTGTTCAGGCTTCCTCANGTGATGTCTTTGAAGTAGAATATGCCTTGGCACAAAAGCAGTTGGAAAATGGTAGGTGATCTTTAAGGATCCATTCAGTGTCAGTGCTGGGAGTGTTTTTTACACTGTTTTTGTCTTTGTAAACTTAAATCATATCTTTTAATGTTTGTTTTCCTCTTCTGCTACTGGTTTAGACAAGGAATCTTGCACAAATAATGGAGCCAGCAAATATTCAGATCTAAATCTAAGAAAGATGTTCTTTTTATAGCAGCATTCTCAAAAGATCATACCCCAAAGACTGGAGGAGAGGAAGAAGGAGGCCTCAGTCTGAAACAGGTCTAAACTTTTTATAAATGAAAAGCCAGAAGCGAATTCTCAAAAATACTTGATCTGAGTTATATTCGGAGTATGTAGTTGAAAATAGGAACTTATGGGTGGTATTTAAGTGTAGCTATAAAAAGAGCATCAACTGTTGCCTGGAGTAGGTGAGCTCTCAAAGAGAAGGTCATGTAAACCTGGTAGCAACAGTATCTATGGAGGAAAGGGCTTAGATGCTTATCCTAGTATAAGGAGGAGAGCCTTTGAAAAGGAAAGCCATGTTAGTGAGCTTCTAAAGGGAAAAGCACTGAAGGCTGTGGCTCCAAATACAGGCTCTTGCTGCCTTTTTTCAGTATGGCAAATCAAGCTGAGTTGTGAGATGAAAGGTGTGTTTCTGTTTCTACCTTCTCTATGGAAGTCTGGAAGCCAAGATAATGGTGGTGCCTTTTGTATGCTTTAGACCTTGAATGAAAAATGGTGATGATAAGGAGAATGATACTTTGAAGTAGCTGAAAATCTACAAATCGTGTTTGTACTTAATTGAAACAATGACAAAAACCTCCACAAAAGAAGTCTGTTAGAAAGGTGTGACAGAGAGGTGCTGCTTAAAAAGTACAGTGGGGGAGGGGCTTGGCCCTGCCTCAGCTTAGTATGCTAGATTTATTGACTCCCCAAGGGAGGCCTCACCTTCTCTGATGAGTGGATGGGGGTTGGGATGGGAGGAGGTGGGGNNGNGANAGAANGGGNGNGAGNGNGAACTGGGATTGGTATGTAAAATGAAAAAAAAAACTTTTTAAAAAATAAAAAAAGAAAGAAAAGTTTGGGTGGGGGTGGTAGTAATCATTCAGTGTATTGCAATGGAATATTAATGATTCCCAGGCAGATTCTATTTGTAATTTGACCACTAAGCAACACTACCTGGCCTCTATTCCAGTGACTCCACAAAGTTTTGAATGTTGGCATGTTTAGAGCATTCTGAAAACATTGCAACCCTACCCTCCAAGTTAGCTGTTGCTGTTAGTCAGACATGAGCATATAGACTTGACTCAAAGTCAGTCTCACTGCAACTTTAAACCTTCGCTTTTTCTTTATGATTTACCCAAAGGAGCCTGGGAGGCCTCTAAGAGTGGCATGCTTCTGTCTACAGGCTTATAATCCTACATTAAATGAGCCATCACAGCAAAATACAGTTATAGCATGTATATTCATTAAAGAACAGTGGAACACGTTTTCATTTGGAGGAATTTGAAGCCACTAGAAAAATAGCTCACAAAGGAAAACAGTTTTATGGTTGTAGTAATAACTTCAGTTTCATGAAAGAGACTCAAAAACATGAGAACAAGCAATAATTGAGGTAATCATTTTAATAATCTCTCCCTCCCTCTGTCTTTCCTTCCTTATTTCCTCCCTTCTTTCTCCCTTCTTCTCTTCCCTCCTTTCCCCCTCCATCCCTCCCTCTCTCCATTCCTCCCCTTGAGGATGCCAGGCAAGCCCTATGCTACCATTGAGCCACATCTCCCACCCTGGCCTCTTCTCTTTCCTTTGCTTCCTATAAACATTGCTGTTTTATACAGGTGTATACAAGTACTTGACACTAGAGACTGGCCTAAGCACATCTTGGAGCCAGTTTTGTCAATGTCATTGACAAAATATTAGCCACTCCAAATACATTTCTAAGACAAACTAAATGAAAGTATTTAGGTTCTTAACTTTTAAGTTGAAATTATTTTTAAGAGACAGGTTTTTTGAGGCAGGGTCTCACTTTTAAATAAGCCAATCTGGCCTTAAACTCTCTCAAATTCAGAAATGTTTTCCAGCTCAGGAGCTGAGATTATGGTGACATCACCAGGCCATAGCCTGAAAACCAATTATTTTTAGAGACTATTAGAAATGAATTAGAAAAATGAAGTTAGAGTAAGCATGTGTGCCAGTTATGTGTTGGTGCAGGAAGTAATTTGATAGCTATGTGAAAAGAAAATGGAACCCTTGAGAGTAGTAGGTCTCTAAATGGAACCTTTGGAGTTTTGAGTAGCTTCTCAGGGAGTGGCTGTATTCTAGCACTACAAAGTAATGGATGTACTTAATGAGTCGTCAGAAATGTTCTGCCGTGTTTGCTTAGTTTCATTAGGAGATGGGAGTGTGAAACAGATTTGGAAAAATTGCCCAAAAACTATTTAATAAAGATTTATAGCATTTAAAGAAATCAACTTCAATCAGAAAATCAGCTAACACAGAATAAATCATTTCTTTACCCAAAATGATCCTGCAGTGTTCATTCTCTGNCTGTGATGGATTCCTGTTGGTAGTTATAACCAGCAATAGATTAAAAATATTTGGTAGAGACATTGAATTTGCTCTGAAAGTATACAGAACGTTATTCCTGTTACTCTCTAAATAGTATAACAGTTCTTTCTATAGCATTTGTGTTACATTCATTATTATAAATCATCAAGAGATGGTTTGAAATATTCAAGGGNGTATGTGAAGGTCATGAAGAAATGCTACACTATTGAATATAGAGTGCTTGAATGTCAGATTGTTTGTGTCTGTGGGTGGGATGGTTCTCAGGGTGAAGCTGTGAAGGAGGTCTCTTAAGGTGACTCTTCCCCTTCAGTGTCCCATTTGTCAAATGGACACATTCATTCTATTGCCCTCCACTGTCTCGTAGTCACAAGGACTTCCACACCTTCAAGGTTTCTCCTAGAAAAATGAAACATGTTCTGCCTTTGGATACCACTGNACTTAAAAGAATGCAGAAACAGAAAGCCTTTCAGATCCTGTTGCTAAAGCAAGTCACCACATTGTGAGATTACTTAATTCTTGAAGCAATTATTTTACTAGAATGCAAAAATAGGTAAATTTACAAAATAGGTCATTTACAAAAACATAAATTAGTTACTCAAAATATTATCTTAAGAGGGTATTTGCATTTCAAATTGTTAGTCTTACAGAATCACCTTAGGCAAAAGGTTTTGAAAGGAGTTTGAGACCATACTGTTTGAGACAAAGATAGTGTTTCTTATCACTCCTGTGAGAGCTCAGCTCCTTCTTGCCCTTATTCTTAAGGATTGATAGTATGTATTGAATATTATGTTATATGTATGTGTGCGTATGTGTGTGTGTATCACATCTAGTGTAATTTCTAGGACAAATAAGTTAATCTTTAAAAAATACTTGCTGAAATAATTGCAGTTTTCAGAGTTATCTTTGGTTCCCTAAACAGTAAGTGCCATAGACTGGAACTGTCCTACAGTCCAGCCTTGTGCAGTTTTTAAATTATATTCATTAAAGCTTAAAAGAAAGGATTGTTCTTATTTCTCTACTAACCTCTGTGTCTGAGTCGAAGAGCACAATCCTTAATAGGCCGGGTAGCCTATTACTCCCTCATGTAGCTTATAATCAGATAGAGTACACAATAACACAACTTGGGAAATGTCTTACTCAAAATTCTGCATGGAATGTATGTATCTATGTATATAAAGCAGAGTTACTAGACTTGCCATGTTTATCTAAAGTCGGGTGAAACTTAATAGGATTTACAAGTTCTCTTTGGTAAAAGCTGTACTAAATATATTGGATGACGCAAAGATGAGCAAGACATTAGTTCTGCACTGAGGAATTTTTAGTCAGTTTTGGTAATTTTCAGATCTGGCCATCCATTAAAATCACTGGGGACAAGGGAAGAAAAGAAAAGGGAAGAAAAAAATATTCTTATTCAAAGGGCAATGTCTTAAAGCAGTGAATGTTGAAGAAAAGTCTGGCAATTTGATACCAACCTAAACATAACTGTATAGTTGCTTTGGTTCAAAAGAAATGGAAAAAAGAATCCTCAAAGCAACTTTATTAACACTAGTTCCAGTACTTCCAAATTAGCAGCTGTTCAGAGGATCAGTAAATGAAGTATGGTAGTTCCCACAGGAGACTACTGCACAGAAGAAGAGTGACTGCTGATGATACATAGCTTATGGATGAAAGACATCTTACACCGGAACTCTGCATGTGATTTGTTATTTGAAATTCTTGAGTGGCCAAAACCAATTTATGATGGTGAAAAACAAACAACAACAAAAAACAATGGTTTTCTCCAGGGATGTGGTGGTGGGAATTTCCTAGGCATGTAGAAACTTAGTAAAATGATGTTATCATTAATATATTTTATGGACAATGTCATGTGGCACTCGTGATAAAACTCTATTCATTCTCCNTGCTCATTCTTCTTACCAACTGTAAGTCTCTTACCACGTAACTTTCAAAAGGTGCCAAGGCAATTAGAATTATTAAGTAGAATATAATTCAAAGTGGGTATATTAGTTATTAGTTCTTTGTTATCAACGTGCCATGAATTTAATGATGTGAAACAGTATGGACTTTTCCATTCTTAGCTTAGAGATGGGCATTGATGTAGCTAGTGTTGCTGCTTTAGTTTCCCCAGTACAAAATCAAGTTTCAAGCAGGACAGTATTTCTTTGTAGAAGCACTGAAGCTGATTCACTTCCANGTTCATCCAGTTTACATAATTGAGCCTCATGTGGTGGTAGACTGGTGTTTTGCCGGGGGTCTTCTCAGTTTGCATTCTTTCTCCATCCATCTTGAAAGCCAGAAGTGATGAGTCAATCATCCCACTTCTCATATCTGTCTGGTGACCACCACCATCCACCCTACCCCACCCCCACCCACCTGCTTTCTGCCTCATCTTATCTCTGGTTTCCACTTTTGGCTCATACTGAGTGACTATTGTCAATTATGTTGTGAAGGATGTATATGATTACAGTGGGTCAACTTGGATAATTCAGAGCAAATTTCCTGTACTAAGTAAGGTCAGCTGCTTAGCAACCTGAATTCCACCTACCAAGACCTTTATCACCAGCATTTAGGTAAGTATTAGATTAAATAAGCACAAGAAATGTGTGTGTACAGTATCTGTAATATATATTATATAATATATCATATATATGCATATGCATTACATATAAAATGTTGAGGGTTTTTGGACAAAGAGAAACAACCTTGGAAACCATTTAGTTATCTTTTGAAAGACAATNCTGATGGAGCTATGGAGCTAGAACAGGAGGTATTTTTGATTGGGAGCAAGACTCAAAGTACCAGTGTGGAGAGAGGCTGGGTAGCAGTGTGTGATACATCAAAGCAGCCCTTCCACATGAATGCTTTCTCTGTGTGTTAATTATTATTTACAATGCGTTTATTCAGGTCATTGTAGCATGAAGTCAGATTTTTATTTTAGATCAAAGTGGAGAAATAGAAATGTCAAAAAGTTTATGATCATTTACTGGGCAGAGATGTACTATTTTTAAAGAGACNAAGGTGGCTTTATGCTGAAAATTTTTTTTTGTACTACCTTCACATTGACTGTTAGAACTTTGTAGAATTAAACATGAAAGTATAAAAATCTATTTCCATATTTCTGCGTTTCTGAAAACTCCAAATCTATAATCCAAGGGATGTGACATTACATGAAACTGTGAACCTCTCACAGTATTGCCTTAAAGACTTCTCTCTTTAACCACAGCTAGTGGACTTTGACAGCTTAACTAACATCACAGTCTGGGGAATGATGCTGTAGCATCTTCCTGTATCCTTTTAAAAGTCCCAGCTGGGCCATAACTGAGGAGTTTGTAGACAATCTACATAAAAAAAAAAAAGAATTCTTTCTATGGCCATTGCTTTGGGTTTAATCTTACCTTTTATCCAATGTTTTAAAAATGACTGAATATTTTTTTTTGTTTTGAAAGATGTATATCTGCATAAAAAGTCGTAGACTACTTCCTGCACACCCTTTAAAAATACAGCATAAGTTGTGGGCAGGTGTTCTTATTAAACCTTCTAAATGTGTATATGTAAGACCTAAAACACTGAAACCAGCATAGCTAGCTTGTACATTTTAGAAGCTGGATGTGAAAACTAGGGAGAAAAAGGAGGCTATTGGGGCAGGAAGCCAAGGGGTCTTTCACTGGGCAACATCAAGTTCTCTTTTCTTTGGCAGTGGACATTTTATTCAGTCTTTCCAAGGTTTTCTTCATGTCTCTCACCAGTGTTTGTTTTCCTTCCTTCTCTTCCCACCTTCCACCCAAATCTGGAATGATGTTGGTCATGTGATCACAGGCCTATGAAGGAAACTCATTCCCTCTCTGGCTTTTTCATAACTTTGAGTAGTTATTTCTTGATGTTGTTTTCTGAGTCAGCGTTAGTGCTAAATCTTTCCTACCAGAGTTAATTCAGCTCTTCAACTCCTGCAAAGGAAACTCCATTCTTCACTGTGTGTGACAGTCTCTGGTCACCATCCTGCCTTCATCTCTATGGACTTCTTGATTTAAGCATTGCATTTAAAAAAAATATGCTTATATTTGTTTTATATCCTGACCACAGTTTTCCCTCCCTCCTCTCCTCCCCGTCTCTTCCCCCTCTGCCCCTCTCCTTTTCTGTTCAGAAAAGGTCAGACCTCCTCCCATATCAACAAAACATGGCATGTAAAGATGCAGTAAGACTAAGCTCCTTGCCTTGTGTTAAGAGTGGGCAAGGCAACCGAGCATGATGAATAGGGTTCCGAAAGCCATCAAAAGAGTCAGAGACAGCCCCTGCTCCCACTGTTAGGAGTCCCACAAGAAGACCAAGGTACACAACTGTCGAATATATGCAGAGGGCCTAGGTCAGTCCCAGGGAGGCTCTCTGGTTGTCGGTTCAGTCTCTGTGAGCTCCTATGAACCCAGATTAGTTGATTCTGTGGGTATTCTTGTGATGCCCTTGACCCTTCTGGCTCCTCCAACCCTTCCCTCTTTTCAGTAGGATTCCTTGATTAAGCCTGATGTTTGACTGTGGGTCTCTGCATCTGTTTCCACCAGTTGCTGGATGAAGCCTCTCTAATGACTGGTGGGTTAGGCACCAATCTATGAGTATAGCAGAATATCATTAGGCATTATTACTTTGACTTTTTTTTTCTCTAGTTGTATTTGGTTCTAACCTAGGTCTCTGGGCTATCTAGCCTCTGGATCCAGGTGCTCCAGGCAATGTCAGGGGTAGACTGTCTCTCCTGGCATGGGTCTCAGGGTGGACCAGTCATGGGTTGGCCACTCCCACAATCTCTGTATGACCCTTACTCCAGCACATTCTGTAGGCAGGACAGACTATAGGTCGAAGGTTGTAAGACGAATTTCTAACCAGTCTTATTAATAAACACACAGAACAAGAAATAGGGGTGAAAATCTGACAGAGATCAGAGGAATTAGGAGCAAGCCACCAGCTAGCCTCACCTCACCAACGCTGCCGTTACTTCCAAAGACCGAAGGGAATAGAAGAGAGCGACTTTCTGTCCAACCCGGCCTTCTATGCCTGTCCATTCTGCCAACTCATTTCCTATCCTCACCAAGCTACATCACTTCCCATCTGTCTGCACGGACTTCCAGAACTCTATGGCTGATGCTGGGACTAAAGGCGTGTGCCACCACCCCCTTCCGCTAGTTCCCAATGTGACCTTGGAGTCACAGAGAACCAAACAGATTAAGGGCATGTGCTAACTTGCATGACTATTGTTTTACTGCTAGTGGCTGGCTGCCCCGTTTTTCCTCTGATCCTCAGATAAATTTTATTGGGGNACACAGATAAAATATCACCACAGAAGGTTATGTGGCTGAGTTGGTGTTTCAATCCCTCCACTGATAGTCTTGTCTGGTCACAGGAGATGGCCAGTTCTACATATCCCCTATTGCTAGGGTTCTTAGCTGGGGTCATCCTTGTANATTCCTGGATGTTTCCTTTGCACCAGCTTTCTAGCTGACCCTCAAATGGCCCTCTTTCCAGTTGGCTCTTTTAGTACTCTCCTCCTCACCTCACCTCCACCTGATCCCTCATGTTCCTATCCCCACCCACCCTCAGTCCACTCATGAAATCTCCTCTATCTCTTCTTCCCAGGAAGATCCAAACATCTGCCCCTTTTGCCCTCCTTGTTACCTATCCTCTCTGGGTCTGTGGATTATAACATGGTTATCCTTCACTTTACAGCTAATATCCACTTATAAGTGAATACACACCATGCTTGTCTTTCTGGGTCTGGGTTACCTCCTCACTCAGGATGATTTTTTTTCTAGTTCTATCCATTTGCCTTCGAATTTCATGATGTCATTTTTTTTAATAGCTGAGTAGTACTCCATTTTACATATGTACCATATTTTCTTTGTCCATTCTTCAGTTGAGATACATCTACGTTGATTCCATGTTCTGGATATTATGAATAAAGCTGCTGTGAACATAATTTAGCAAATGTCCTTGTGGTATGATTGAGCATCCTTTGGGTATATACCCAAGAGTGGTATAGCTGGATCTTGAGGTATATCGGTTCCCAATTTTCTGAGAAAATACCATATTGATTTCCAAAGTGGCTATATGAGTTTGCACTCCCATNAGCAATGGAGGAGGGTTTCCCTTGCTCCATATCCTCTCCAGCACAAGCTTTCACTTGTGTTTCTGATCTTAGCTATTCTGACAGATGTAGGGTAGAATCTCAAAGTCATATTGATTTGCGTTTTCCTGATGTTGCTAAGGATGTTGGACATTTCTTTAAGTTCAAGAATCTCAGCCATTTGGCATTCTTCTGTTAAGAATTCTCTGTTTAGATCTGTACCCCATTTTAAAATTGAATTATTTGGTATTTTGATGTCTAGTTTCTTGAGTTCTTTATATATTTTGGAGATCAGTCCTCTGTCAGATGTAGGGTTGGTGAAGATCTTTTCCCATTCTGTAGGCTGTCACTTTGTCCTGCTGATTGTGTCCTTTGTGTTACAGAAGCCTTTCACTTTCATGAGGTCACATTTATTAATTGTCAACCTTACTGTCTATACTGTTGATGTTCTATTCAGGAAGTTGTCTCCTGTGCCAATGTGTTCAAGTCTATTCCCCACCTTCTCTTCTATCAGGTTCAGCATATCTGGATTTATGTTGAGGTCTTTGATCCACTTGTGCAGAGTGATAGACAGTAGATCTACTTGCATTCTTCTACATGTAGACATCCAGTTATACCAGCACCATTTGTTGAAGGTGCTTTCTTTTTTCCATTCTATAATTTTGGCATCTTTGTCAAAAATCAGGTGTCCATAGGTGTGTGGATTTACTTCTGGGTCTTCGATTCAATTTCATTGATCTACCTGTCTGGTTTTATGTCAATACCATATGGTTTTTATCACTATAGGTCTGTAGCAGAGCTTGAAATTTGGGATGGTGATACCTCCAGAAGTTCTTTAGTTGTACAGGGTTGTTTCAGCAATCCTGGGTTTTTTGTTTTTCTGTATGAAGTTGAGTGTTCTTTCAAGGCCTGTAAAGAGGTGTGATAGAATTTTGGTGGGGATTACTTTTGGTAAGAATGCCATTGGTGGGGATTACTTTTGGTAAGAATGCCGTTGGTGGGGATTACTTTTGGTAAGAATGCTGTTTTTACTATGTTAATCCTGCTGATCCATGAGCATGGGATTTTTCTATCTTCTGATATCTTCTCTAATTCCTTCCTTCAAAGACTTGAAGTTCTTGTCAGACAGGTCTTTCACTTAGAGTTACCTCCAAGATATTTTATATTATTTGTGGCCATTGTGAAGGGTACTACCCTGATTTCTTTCTAAGCCTGTTTATTATTTGTATATAGGAAGGCTACTGATGTTTTTGAGTTAATCTTGTATCCAGCCACTTTACTTGGTAAAATTGTTTTGGAGTCTCTTATGTATATTATCATATAATCTGCAAATTATGGTACTTTGACTTCTTCCTTCCCAATTTGTATCCCCCTTGATCTCCTTTAGTTGTCTTATTGCTCTAGTTAGAACTTCAAGTTCTATACTGAATAGATATGGGGAGAGTGGGCAGCCTTGTCTTGTTCCTGATTTTAGTGGAATTGAATTGAGTTTCCCTCCATTTAATTTGATGTTGGCTAACAGTTTGCTGTATATTGCTTTTATTATTTTAGGCATGTTCCTCATATCCCCAGTCTCTCCAAGAGTCATGAAGGGGTATTGGATTTTGTCAAAGGCTTTTTTTCAGCATCTAATGAGATGCTTGTGTTTGTTTGTTGTTTTTTTGTTGTTGTTGTTGTTGCTGTTTTGTTTTTCTTCTTTCTTTCTTTCAGTTTGGTTATATGGTGGATTACATTGACAGATTTTCATGTTGAACCATGCCTGCATCTCTAGGATAAAGCCTACTTGGTCATAGTGGATGATCTTTTTGATGTGTTCTTGGATTTGGTTTGCAAGTACTTTATTGAATATTTTTGCATCTATGTTTATGAGGAAAATTAGTCTGTAATTCTTTTTGGTTGAGTCTTTGTGTGGTTTGGATATCAGGGTGACTGTGGCCTCATAAAATGATTTTGGCAATGTTTCTTCTGTTTCTATTTTGTGGAATAATGAGGAGTATTGGTATTACCTCTTATTTGAAGGTCTGGTAGAATTCTGTGCTGAAACCATCTGGCCCTGGACATTTTTTTTTTTTTGATTGGGAGAATTTTAATGACTGCTTCTATTTTCTTGGGGGTTATGAGTCTACTTAAATTGTTTAACGATATCTATTGAGAAAATTGTCATTTCTTTTAGATTTTTCCAATTTTGTTGAGTACAGGTTTTTGAGGCATGACCTAACCATTCTTTCGTTTTCCTTGATATCTGATGTTATGTCCCCCCTTTGTTTCTGATTTTGTTAATTTGGATATTCTCTCTCTGCCTCTTAGTTTGGATAAGGGTTTGTCTGTCTTGGTGATTTTCTCAAAGAACCAACTCATTGTTTTATTGATTCTTTGTATTGTTCTCTTTGTTTCTATTTTATTGATTTCAGTCCCAGTCCTGAGTTTATTTCTTGTCCTGAACTCCTTTTGGGTGTTTCTGCTTCTTCTTGTTCTAGAGCATTCAGGTGTGCTGTTAAGTCACTGGTATGAGAATTCTATAATTTCTTTATGCAGGCAGTTAGTGTTATGAACTTTCCTTTTAACACTCCTTTCATTATGTCCCATAAGTTTGGGTGTGCTATGCATTCATTTTCATTGAATTCCACAAAGTCTTTAATTTCTTTCTTTATTTCTCCCTTGACTTAGTAATTCAGTAGAGAGTTGTTCAGTTTCCATGAGTCTGTAGGGTTTCTATTGTTGTTGTTGAAATCCAACTTTAATCTATGGTGGTCTGATAGAATACCGAGGATTATTTTAATTTTCTTATATCTGGTGAAACTTGCTTTGTTACTGAGTATGTGATCTGTTTTGGAGAAGGTTCCATGAGGAGCCAAGAAAAAGGTATATTCTTTTGTGTTTGGGTGAAATGTTTTGTAGATATCAGTTAGGTCCATTTGAGTCATAACATCTGTTAGTTACATTATTTCTCTGTGGAGTTTCTGTCTGGACAAGCTGTCCATTGGTGAGAGTGGGGTGTTGAAGTCTTACACTATTAACAAGTGGGGTCCAATCTGTGATTTAAGCTTTAGTAATGTTTCTTTTACAAATGTGGGTGCCCTTGCATTTGAGGCATTGCAATTTATATTCAATGATTGGAGAGCTGTTTATAACACATTTTCTGCTCATTTACCACTTATAATGTTAAGATATAGTNTATGGAAGCTCTTAAATATGCCCTTCATCTATTGTATGCTCTTATTTTCACAATAGTTCTGATTTTCAGAATATATGTCTTTGTTTATCCACTATGTTTTTTACTTATGTTTTCCAGAAAAATTGACTTTTTAAAAATGAAACCAAAGAGCAGGGGCTATTTTAAGAATTTCTCCATTTATTTTGTTCTTCTCATCCTCTGTTCATAACACTTAATTCAAAGCTTCCTTTAAGGATCTTCCCTGCTATAGTCTAGTAAGTGTTGATAATACTCATGCTGGTATCCGAATAGTGCACGCGTGTGTGTGTGTGTGTGTGTGTGTGTGTAAAGATAAAAATATTAAAAAATAGAAATTTGGGGCACTATTTGTATTTGAGAAGCCATTCAGTCTTGAAAATCAATTTTAGAGAATATTTTATTTTTGTAATCACATTATTTCCTTTGAAAGAGAAGATACCACCATTTAAAAACTAAAGCATGTGCCTGTGCATCACACACACACACACACACACACACATACACACACACATACACACACACACACACACACACATATACACACACAACAAACAGTGTACATGCTTATATGTGCACAAGCAGTGATTAGTATCTGTGCCCATGTTTGGACTTACTCTTTGGTCCCTCATGGAGTGTGTCCTTCTGACTCATTTCTAGATAAATTGTTAGCTTTTTGACTGGCCCCACTATGTTATGATTAGCAGATTAAATCAGTCAGCTTATATGAGTTGTTCAAAATGAAAATAAGAACAGTAACTATAGACCTATCTTATTTTAGATAAAATAATTTATAATTACTCTGAAGAAAATAAGTGAAGAATCATAGGCAGTTTTGAAAAGCATAGTATTTTAATGGATGCTATTCAGGTGACAACAGATATCATAGATATAGATAGATATAGATAGATAGCATAGAATCACCAAACTTTAGTTAGGTTTGTTTTTCTAAGGGGTGGGAACTAGCATCAAAAACTATTATAGTATGTTTATATAGGGATTGAACAATAAGCAAATATTTTTGTGATAATAAGGGCTAGCCTTCTGTCTTAATGGAAGGTTAAAATGAACNCTGTGCACCATATTGCAGTCAGGTTATTATCTATAAATTCATAAATTTTGATGCATAGAGGCATGTATGTAGATGGTTCTATAGGCACAGGCTTCTTTGTGTTACATGTTTCTTTGTCCTGCCTTCTACGAAGACCTAGAATCAATCACTTACTCTTGGTAGCAGTGAACAAGGTAAAAATCCAGTCCACAGTTTTAAGTACCATTCATTAGAAAAGAACTGTGGAATCTTGGAGTAGTGNATGGATTTCGTCCTGGAGCAGAGGAAACACAATTTGAAGTAAGATCTCTTGTGTTGCCAGAAAGTAAGGAAATATACAAAACAAGGAGGAAGGACTGCTAGGAGATCAAGCCAATCCAGATGAGCTCCTAAATACCCATGCTGGAACAGTTTAAGGAAGAAAATGTTAGTACTTATTTATACCCACAGAATAAAATAAATATCCATGGAAAAATAAGTGATGGAATTGGGACAATTTATTCATTGCAGAAAGAATTACTAATAAATTACAAAGAAACCACCACTAGACATCACAGTAATTGTACATAGACCCATTGAAGGGTCCCAAAAGTAATAGGTGGAAGTAATAGGAGAAACAATATTTGCATAGTAAAAGTATTTCTCTCAGAATATAAAGTATTTGCAGAGGGAAAATACTAACAATTACAGTATAGACACCTAGTGTGTACCATCTTAGTGGGTCATTCAAAGTTNACATTACCACTGTAAGACTTATGGTCACCATGACATATCTGAAGCAGTAAGAAAGATATTTCCCAGTATCCTTCTCCAAATGTCTGACTTCATTGTGAACATGAGAAACCATTAGCTAACTGTGAATGAGTAATACACTCCAGGAAAATNGCTCATCCTTTCCAGAAATGTCAACATCCTAGAAAGAAAAGGGCAGTGGTAGAAAAGCTGATGTTCAAATGAAGTTTATAGTTTAATTAATAATCCAGTGTCAATGTTTGTTAATTAATTATACTTGGTTATGTAAAATGTTAACAGTAAGGGGAGATTGGGCGAAAGATGGATAGGAACTCTTTGTAAACAGCATTTTTGAAGATCAGAAATTATATGAAAATGTACTTGGTGGTGAAATGTGCAAAGACTGTGTACAAGGACATTAATTGCAACATTACTTAATGTAGCATAATAAAATGGGTGTAGCAGAAATGTCCATTAATGAAAATTTGGGCANGTTTTATTTTATTCAGAGAGCCAAATAAATAATAGAGCTGTCGAAAAGATCACAGAGTGTCATTTGTACTTACAGACATGAACTTGCATACTCTCNCACACACACATCTGTCATAGTAAAGATGCAGGCTTAATTTTGTTCACCTGCTANTCAAGTGCCTGTATTCTAACCACATCACTGATACTTAAAACTAATTCTGTGGCCTCAGGCAAATGATTTCTCTCTGTTCACCCATTTACTCATTTGCTAATTGGGATTTAATAATATTTGAGAGCTAGCCATGAAGATTAAATGTCAAAATCTGTGTGAAACACTCACTGTATAATTAACAAATAATAACAGCTTTATTAAGACATCAGCATGCTGTTATTTTAAAGGAATAAATATGAGGAAAACGCTAAAACAGGATTAAATACAGAATGATGCCANTTCTGTTAAAATTTTNTGTGTATGAATCTTGAGGACAATCGAATGTGTCGTTGGTGGTATNGAGGTTGCCATCTATTAAGTATTTCCATGTTTCATTATTTAGAGAATACTTTATTTCTATAATCAAACCTTCATCAGTAGGACATTATATATTTAATAAAGTGCACTAACCCTGCTCAAGTGGAAAAAAAAACCCCAATGTTTACAATATGGTTATTCATTTCTGTAAAAGACCAATTCAACATGGTATACTGAGATACTCTTTAGTTTCCAAAANGTAAGGTGTAATTTATACTTTCTAAGCTAAGCATTTGAAAATTTGTTTTCCATGAGGTATGTAAAGAAATATATATAGCAACTTTTTCTTATTAAGGGATTTTTTATTCATTTTACCTACCAACCACAGATCCCCCTCTCTTCCCTCCTCTCACTCCTCCAGCCTTCCCCCACCAACCCACCCCCCATTCACTCTTCCAACAGGTAAGGCCTCCCATGGGGAGTCAGCAGAGCCTGGTACATTCAGTAGAGGCAGGTCCAAGGCCCTCCCCCTGCATCAAGGTTGTGCAAGGTGTCCAACCATAGGTAGTGGGCTCCAAAAAGCCACCTCATGCTTCTAAATTACCACACAGAGGCTTATATTAATTGTAAATCCTTCGCCAATAGCTTAGGCTTATTACTAACTAGCCATTACATTTAAATTAACCCATTTCAATTAATCTATGCTTTCCCATGTGGTTTGTGGCTTTACCTGTCCTCTACCATGTCTTGTTCCTCCAGCAGTTGGTTGGCATCTGCTTGACTCCGCCCTTCTTTCCCCCAGCATCCTCAGTCTGATCANCCCACCTATACTTTTTGCCTGGCTATCAGCCAATCAGTGTTTTTTTAAAATGAGCATAATCCACAGCAATGGTGTCCATAAAGTAAGAGTAAGCAAGCACAGAGACCTGTGTTTGTATTATTAAGGCTTTGAGTAATCTCTGAGGTCATGGACTTGTCTTTTACAGTTGAGTGACAATATGCCTCACTTTGCTGCTAGCCACTGACAAGTGATGTCTACAATTCTCTGGAACATGAGTCTTAATTTTCAAAATTAACTTAATTCTCTAAAGTCTGTAATTCTAGGCTGTAAAAGTTTATATGACAGAATAAGGAGACTAGCTCTGTTTTTGTGGGAAACAAACAAAAAATCTGAATTTTTATAATTTAGCTAGAAATAGATAATTNTAATGTAATCTTTATAATGATTAAACCCAGGGAAAAACATCAAATGGTGATGTAATCTGTAAGCTATAAGCTAAAAATAAGATAAATAGCAATTTCTGGGCACACTGTGGTAACATCCTGTCTGAGTGACAGCAAAAGCCAGAATTTAGGCTCTTGCTCTCACAGGGCCTCTTTATTTCCATATACTACAGGCAGACCATATATGGAAATATACTGCAGGGCGGTGGTGGCGCACGCCTTTAATCCCAGCAATCGGGAGGCAGAGGGGGGTGGATCTCTGTGAGTTCGAGGCCAGCCTGGGCTACCGAATGAGTTCCAGGAAAGGCGCCAAAACTACACAGAGAAACCCTGTCTCGAAAAACCAAAAAAATGTACTTAAGAATACAAATCCTCTGGATTCACAAGTAGTATATCTCATAATTAGTGCCTACTTACAATTAGTGTCCTATTTCACCTGACCCCCACTCCTGCTAATATATATCTGCTTTGTGTTTTATTTTCTAAGATTTAACAACAACAGAAAACATTATCTAATTTTTCTTTATATGGATGTGAAAATTTTAAATTTCCTTCTTTGCTTCATTTCTTGTTAGCTCTGTTCCAGGCATCTTTCTGGANTTGAAAAATTCCATTTCAGGAGGCACCCAAGTGAATTCACACTTGGAGGACCTCCAGGAGATCTGGAGAGCCTTGATGCCAGGTTGAACCTGGAACATCGAGGAGGTATGGGGGTTTAAGTTTCCCTCTCAGAAGATGTGTTCAGTGAAGCTAGGATGAATAGACTGTAGTAGGGGAAGGGCAACTGGGTGTGATGGTGACGGAAGATTGCTGGCTGTTTCTTGGGGGAGTTGCCTTGCTACCATTTTGTTGATGGTAGGAATGTAAGATCCATTTTGTTAGAAATGTAGAGAATTTTGAAAGGTTATCTGGGTAGACTGGCATGCTCTACATTTTTAGATAAGAACAATGAGGAATTATCAGGGGTAAGCTCAAAAATGAGTTGAGACTTTTTCAGGGTCACTCAATCAGTCTCTGTTGTCATAAGAATGAGATGATTTGAATGCTTAAAGGCCCAGGGAGACCAAAATTGATGGTATGATATAGTCTACCTCAGAAATTTACAAATGCAGCATCAAAATGTTTTCATCTCTGTAGCTAGATAAGGTCACTGCAAGCTGTCAGAATTGACAAGAGCTGAAGTTGAAAACTTGGGAGATAGAGCTGAAATCAGATTCTGAGGAGAGAGGGAGAGAATGGGTCGTGACAGATCAGTGCTAGTGAAAACATGGTGGAGGCCATCCAGGCTGAGTTGACACAGTGGGGATGTTAATATGGGGCCAATTCAGTGTCCAGTTTCGTAGGCCATTTGGAAACCAAAGCTGGAAAGAGGATGTGGGAAAAGCCATGTTCTGTGGAAAAGGGGCTGGCCTAAGGATACATACTCCTGTACAGCAGCTGCTGCTGTGGGCGGAGAACTTCTCTCCAGTTTGCCTTATAACTCACATCTTTCAATAGGTCTGCAAACTCTCNTCCAGGAGCATTGCCAGGCATCAGTTATTCCAAATTTGCTAATGCATTCTTTATGATTTCTTCAACTTTCTTTTGGAAAGAACTACTAATTTTCTAAAGACAACTAGTAGTGCCATTTTCATTTAATTTCTTTTATTCTTTAAACCTACTTGCCTTAAATGAATAACGTATACTAAACTTGACTTAAACCAAAAGGCTGAATAAATTTAAAAATGTTCTTACTGTGAAAGTATGTTTAATTAGCTCAATTTCATTATTCCACATTGTGACGTGGCTTTATTCCCATATAACCATACATGCATAGTTTAAATTGATTTATAATAAGTTAAAATTGCTTTATAGTCTACCACTTAAAGTATATAACTCAAAATAGACTAGAATTCTAGAGCNTTGCTTATTAGTAATAAAGATACATGTGGGCCTATTATCTGTAGGCCAGTAGACACACAAAAATGGAAATGAAGAAATAGATCTCAAAGCATATAATCCATTCTTTCATTTCCAGCCCTNTAATAAGGCACAGATGTTTTAAGNACAGTTTCTGGTCCATTGTAGCATAAAAAATGCACTGTATTTACATTTGAACTTTTCCAGGTTTGCCCAGCCTTGTTTCTTTAAATACTCATGATATTTTAACTAGTCTAGAACTAGTAATTAAGCATAGGAACACCCATTTTTCCTTGGATATCTACTTCTTTCTTCTCCAAAGATTTGTTTATCTAAACATTTTAAATCTTCTGAGAGAATCATGTGGTTTTGCTTCCAATTTTAGCTAAGCAGAATTTCTAATTTGAATTAATTCTTTAATTAATCTTTTTTCTTAAAGATATTTATCATTAAATTTTCATCCAACTGAATTTTTCCTAATTCTCCAAATATACCATTCAAAATGGTTATTGAGCCACAAANATGAATAAACATTAATATGAACACACAAATATGAGTAGACACAAATATAAATTAAATCACTAAGAGAAAGCAGCCATTGGTCCAAGTTCCAAACACTTTATGATACATCANTGCTTAATGCCTGTCTTCAAGTAGGAAAAGCTCAAAAACTCTTGAAGTAGTTNTATCTTTGAAAAATATGAAATTTTTAAGTGTAACTTTTAACTTACAAAGGAAGATGAAATTTTTGATAAAAAAATTTGGAGTTTTGTATGGAATGTGATTTATTTGGGATAGGGAGAGTGGGGGACTTTCTACTTTCCAGTATAGCTTACTTCTGCTTGGAATTTTTTAATAATACAAGAAAGCCAAAAATAATGTCTATGGAACATGACTAGTCTGCTAAGTTTTACCAGCCCCTTGTCCTGTCTGGTGCTTACATCTCTCAAGGGTATTGTTGTTCCATTGGCTAGCATGTGAGTACTGATGTTGATTCTGAGAATTAGATACTATTTTGGGCCTTTATTCATTTTCGTTGTATGGTTTATCCTATGATGGACTTCACATTTCAGATCATTTTAAAGTATTAAATATAATGCAAACCTTACTTGTAATTACTTTGTATTTTTGAATATATATATCATCTAGTAGTAGTGATCTCAGAAAAGCAACTATATACAGTAAAAACATTAAAAAAAAAACAAAAACAGAAGTCCATCTTCTCGACTAGGATGTTAACCAACTAGAGTTGAAAGTTACACCCAGCTAGAGTTGAAAGTTACGGGTAAAATGATCTTATTGAAGTCTCTCATTTGGTAGGGGGGAAAAATGGGTTTCAGAGAAAAGTGTCTTGTTCAA
>LZPO01017820.1:27951-57394 GCA_001675575.1 Neotoma lepida | reverse complement strand
CAGGTATAAGAGGAGAAAGAAAACAATTGCATCCCTATTAAGTGGAGTTTTGTCAAGTTGTTTTAGTGAAGGAAATTGAACAAGGCAATTGGGGATAAGAGCATGAGTGTGAGCATTAAACCAGGGNTTGGTTGNNTAAAAAGGAAATTAGAGCAGGAACAGGAGCCGGTTGATACATNGTAGCTGTGNCAGGTAGTGGNGGCTATGANAAACAAGGTCAAAGNTATGANANGAGTAGCAGCATGAGAAGATTTAAAGGCATAGAAGTTGGTATTCCTAGAGGGAGATACCTAGTAACTATAACACAGGAAGGGCAGTCCTTGGTGGAGAAGTGCAGCGTACGAGCTGACTGGTGAAAACTGGACCTATAGATGAAGAGCTGTGGCCTGAACAGCCATATGTTTAGATTCAACAGTGCACTGGACCAGGAATGGAAGCTGGATTATGGGTTAGAAAGGAGATGATAACAGCCCATTTATAAGTTAAAATATCCTAATAACACAAGACCTTTACTTCCAGTACTTGTAGGCAATCACAAAGTAAACTTCTAGTTGGCTTTTATTGTTGAGAGGTTTCAAGAAAATCCATTCTGGGAGGTTGTATCTTTTTTTTAAACATGCATTTCTAATCAACTTTCCTCCATTGGCTATGAGAGTGTTTTCTTTCTTCCCTTTTTTTATTACTGTGTCTTTCTCCCTTTTTATTAATAATTTAAGTTTTTCATTTATTATACATACCGACCACAATTTCCCCTCCCTCCTCTCCTCTTATTCCCTCCTTCCCCTGCCTCCTATCTCCCCCTCCCCCCCAGCCATCTACTTCTCCATCTCCTTTCAGAAAGGGGTTAGCCTCCCATGGGTGTCACCAAAGCATGGCACACCAAGTTGAGGCAGGACCAAGCTTCTCCCCCTGCATCAAGGCTGGGCAAGGAAACTCAGCATAGAGAATAAGTTCTCAAAAGCCAGCTCAAGTGCAGGGGACCCTCAAGTGCCTGACCCCACTGCTGGGAGCCCCACAAACAGACCAAGATACACAACTGTCGTACACATGCAGAGGGCTTAGGTTGGTCCCATGCAAGCTCCCTAGCTGTTGGTCCAGAGTCGGTGAGCTCCCACAAGCTCAGGTCAGCTGGGTTCCCCATCATGTCCTTGACACCCCTGGCTCGTACAATGAAAGCATTTCCTTAATTACTTATAATTTACNNTAGTTGTTTATTATAAAATTGACCAATACACCTTGATTTGAATGTACTGTGTTTAAATTTAGCTATAACAAACATATTTGAAGACTTAGAGAAAACCTTGCTTTTAGCAAAGCGTTTTAGAAGATTGGTTGGTTACTTGTATGTGAGCATGGGAGCTTGTGAAGGCTTGGTTACTCTCCACTAGAGTGTGGAAACACAAATTTCTTCCAGAAATAGAGAAATCTTGATGCTCATATATCTGGAAAAGCTTGAAGCAAGACCAGTACCTGGNCCTTCTATTGTGCCTGCAGGGTTCTTCTACCTTGGCGGTTTGAATTTCTCTTTACACTTTTANCATCATCAGTAAGAGAAGGCCCAGCTTACTTGGAATTGTAGGCTTCTAGAGAAATTACTTTGACTATCTTTGTTGAAATAGAGACACCNTAATATCTCACCATNTGAAATATACAGTTTAGTGGTTACCCCTATATTTTCAGAATTGTGCAACTATTACCATTATTTCTAACTTAAAATGTTTTCATTGTCNCTCATATAAATTGTACCCAACTAGTCTCCACTTCTACACATTTTCCAAACCTTAGACAACCACCAAGACGTTTTCAGTCTCTGTAGATTTGTTTTGATTATTTTGTATAATCAAAATTATGGAGTATGTGATTTTAAAAATGACATATATTTTTCATTCAGCATATTTTTGTGAGAGCACCAAACCCTAACCAGTAGGCTGCCAAAGAACATCAAAATTAGTACCATATTTTTGAAATTTCCCATGGTGTATGTGCTGGCTAGTTTATGTCAACTTGACACAGGCTAGAGTCATCGGAGAGGAGGGATCTTTAATTGAGAAAATGCCTCTATAAGATGGGGCTGTAGGCAAGCCTGCAGAGAACTTTCTTAATTAGTGATTGATATGGGAGAGTCTAACCCAGTGGTTGTATCACAGTATAGATTTCCCAATATATCAATACAGTCAGCAGTAACAAACATTTAAACAAAGTATCTTAACTAGGATGACTTTAAAAATAAACTTACTTGAAAATAGCATCCACAATAATAAGCCACAAGAAAAGNTACAAAAAGAGAGTCCGTGAAAGATACACTTGAACATTTCAACCACTCCTAAAATGGTTTGTTTATTTTATCATAAGCAAAGTGAAGGGGAAAGTGCAATTGAAGAAGACAGATGGGGGTGATTTTGTGTTGTTTAAGGAGATAAAGTCTTTACAAGATAAAACATCCCAGAGAACCGGCCAGAGAATAAATTACCATCTTATTACAAGTGCTGACATAAATTGAAAAGTGGGAGGGACAAAATGAAATGCAAATAGTAGGAGATTTGAAGATCATGCAAATTGGGAGACATGCACATTGCCTTAAAATAGCCAAAAAATGAAATACATATGAAATATAGCATCAGTTATGGTCACTAAATAACCCAAAACTATTGTGGAGGGTAGGACTTTCCTCCATTTCTTTCCCAGGGAACTGGGGTGGTAGATTGGGGGAAATTTGCTTCAGGAATTTGAACTCATTTGTGCCAGTACCTCCCATCAGACACACCTCATATTGGTAGCTCTGGGACAGGGTCCCCGCCCCACTGACATCCATCAGGTGACCAGGAAAGTGTCCCTCAGGAACAGAGCAGCCACCCAGAGAGGCCGCCCTGGCCCTCCTGCACAGCCTCACCCCCACAAACAGCAGCACAAATAAGAGGAAGAGGGAAGACACAGAAGCCAAGGCAATGACCAGGTACAGAGTGAGTGTGTCCTCATTATAAGCAGGGTCTCGCGCCACCTCNGGNAGAGGCAGGTAGGGCTGAGAGAAACCATCCACCAACAGCACATGCAGAGTGACACTGGCAGAGCGCGGAGGATCACCATTATCCTTGACCAGTAGCAGCAGCCTGTGCTTGGGTGCATCGCGCTCGCTCACTAGCCTGGCAGTGCGCACCTCGCCATTGTGTGCCCACACGCTCAACAGCCCAGGCTCCGTGGCCTTGAGCAGCTGGAAGGACAGCCAGGCGTTCTGTCCAGAGTCGCGGTCCACTGCCACCACCTTGGTGACCAGGTAGCCAGGCTCCGCCGCCCTGGGCAGCAGCTCTGTGCAGGGCGCAGAGGCGTTCTGCAGCGGGTAGAGCACGAAGGGCGCATTGTCGTTGGTGTCCAGCACCAGCACTTGCACCAGCGCCTGGCTGCTGAGCGCAGGCGAACCTTGGTCTGTGGCCCCCACGGAGAACTCGAAGGTCTGCAGGGCCTCATAGTCCAGCGCCCTGAGCACGAACAGCTGCCCGTTGTTGGCGTTGATGGAGATGAGAGAGGAGAGGGCCAGCTGTGGGTCGTGGGTGGGCAGCAGCGAATAGGTAATGCGGGCATTGGAACCTGAGTCTGAGTCTGTGGCACTGATGGTGCCTATGTGCAGGGCGGGGCTGTTGTTCTCCTGGACAAAGAGGGTGTAGGAGGTTTGTGTGAAGGCGGGGGCGTTGTCGTTGACATCGGAGACCTGCACTGTTATGGTGTGCTGTGTTGTGAGCCTGGGTGTGCCCATGTCGGTGACTGTGATGGTGATGTTGTACTCAGCTCTGCTCTCTCTGTCCAATGCTCCCTCAGTTTCTAAGTGGTAGTAATTTTCAATCGAAGATTTTAGCACAAACGGNAGGTCCTCCGGAATAGAACAGACCATCCTGCTGTTCTCTCCTGAGTCCTTGTCTNNGATACTAAAAATCATAACTAAAGTCTCTGGGGTATTTTCTGGGATTGGACTGATAAATGATGACACAGCAATTTCAGGAGAATTGTCATTCACATCCATCACCTGAATTCTTACTGTAGCTTTCCCAAAAAGTCCTCCCCGATCAGTAGCTTTAATGATTATTGAGTATGATTCAATTGTTTCAAAGTCCAAATATCCTATTAAACGTATTTCTCCAGAGTTTTTATTAATTGCAAATGTTTTTCTAATATCCTCTGATGCATGGATAAAGGCATAGGATAGTTCACCATTAATTCCTGAGTCTAAATCCCTAGCCGATGCAGTGATAACCAGCGAGCCAAGGATGCTATTCTCTGGAATCTTCACTTCATAGAACATGTGCTCAAACTCGGGAGAGTTGTCATTAATATCTATGACTTCCACCCGAACCAAAGCAGTCCCAGACCTGGGTGGCGTCCCACCATCCAAAGCAGTGAGAATGAGACTGAGCTCCGGCTGCTCCTCGTAATCCAGTACCTTGTCCAAAACTAACTCTGGGTATTTCCTGCCCTCAGGATTAACTCTTGTTGTAATGTGGAAATGAGAGTTCNGGCTTATCACATAATTTTTCACAGCATTGGTTCCTACATCTAAATCGGTCGCACTTTCTAGTAAGAACACAGCACCAACAGGGCTATTCTCTGGGATTTCTAGAACCATTTCCTTTTCCAAGAATATGGGGGAGTTGTCATTTAAATCCCTGACCTGAAGCTCAGCTTGAAAAATCTGTAAGGGTTTTTTCATTAACACCTGGAAATGCAGCACGCAGGGCTCGGTGGAGCCACACAGCTCCTCCCTATCTAGTGGTTCGCTTAGGAGCAAATCTCCTGTATTTATGTTCAGTTGCAAAGGCAGTTTGTTATCCTTAGAGACCACTTGAGCCCCCCGTGAAGATAGCTCAACCACCTCGAGCCCCAGGTCNTTTACCAAATTGCCTACCAAGGCCCCACTCAGCGTCTCCTCCACCACTGAAAGTCTCCCAGGCTCAGCGTGTGCTTGAGACATTCCCAGCAAAACAAAGAGAAGCAGGACTTGCCTTGTCTGNGGATAGTTTCCCCCTCGGTTCTCCATAGCTCCTTTTTCCAGCAGGCTTCTGAAAGAATCACTTCTGCTTCACCACGCAGTTCTGTAAAGTATGTCCCTTGATTTGTCCACAGAATCCTCAGAATCCAAAGGATAAACGGTTTCCAGGTAGCACCTTCACGACTAGTTATTTCTTCCTAGTTTTCTGTGCTCTCTTGGGCTGTGTGTCCACAGCATTTAATGTGATTTTTTTTCCCCTGTAACATTGTCCTGCAGCGCCACCATGTGTCTATTCAGATTTTCACAGTTAGATGAATTCTATTTAAGCTNCATTTACATTGAATGTGCCCCAGAGACAAATATTTATTGTTTATGTGGTTACTAGTATATTTCCCATCAGTGTTCTCTATAGTTCATGATGATGTTAGTATTTGCTTTAAAGCGTGTGTTAAGTATCTCAGGAATATAACATTGTTAAATTTAACACATCCCTTCCCACTAGGCCTTGCTTAGGTGGAAAGGGAAAGAAAAAGTGTCCATGGAGAGTTTCAGAGGTTCTCTTAGGGTTATGAAACTGGATTAGCCAGGAGATGGTATACATTAAGAAACATATTATATAAATTCATAGTTGTGTTCCAATTTCTTGCAAGTGACAAAAATTCAGAAAGTGGTTCACACATACAAACATGCTGTTTTGTGTGAAGTACACTCTCACTCCCTAACACTGACTTTCCTCAGGTTCCCAAAATATTCTGCCAACGATACACAGCAGTGTAGGGAGGAAAAAGAGAGACATTTGCTTTCCTAAAGAGGGCAAAAATTTAACCTTTGATGAAACCAATTAATGCCATGTTCTGTCTAGTGAAGCAATATACAGTTACTCAAATATAGCATCATAGGAATAGCTTTCAGTCACAGAGCTTGAAGACCCNCCATTTGCTTGTTTAACTCCAACCAGTGTCATCTCTGAAGCTTGGGGTTGTATCCCTAACTGAAGTTCACGGTTGCTACTGAAGGAGGAGACTGTTGGGAACAGATGCTAGGAACTCATCAATGGTGTCCACTATTGAAAGTTTCAAAGGCATCCCAGAACGGATGAAACCGTTGGAGTTGAACAATGCGATTTGAATTGAATTTTTAAAATTTTAAGTTCTTTATATGGTTGAAAAAGAAAATAAACTAGCACAAAAGATAGAAACTGAAAGGTAGGTGTGCTGGTAATGTGCAGTTATCCTTCTGCCTTTAAAAACCCAAGAAGCTGATAGGAAGGTAACCATATTGAGGACTCACAAGATTAAAGAGAACACATGTGTCTAATGACAGAAAGCAGATGGAGGAAACTTACTATGAAGTTCCAGGAAATGGCTAAAAATCCATCACTGGAGATAGGGCAGTTAACATGTTGTCTCTCAGAACACCACTCACATTCCAGATTCAGATAAACTGGAAGATTAAAACTGACTACGAGATGAACAATTTACTATTTGTATTTACAGTAGTAAATTCTCTGTTCTNGGTGTCTACAGACATGGAGAAGTCACTCAAGGTNGAGAGTGGATACTTGATTTTGGGAGATTAGCAAACCTTCTCTAATCTGACATGTAAGTAGTGCTGAACAAAAAGTATGAAATTAAAATAAAAGGAAAGTAGAACTTTAGAGTTTTGAATAGTGAGATTTCAAGTCTCTTCTCAAGCAATNCTCTCAGACTGTAGAACACAAGGTCTATAGTGGACACAGTCTCACACAGTAAATAGTCCAGAATTCTAACCTGGAAAGTGTGAAGGCACAAATAAATTATTATACTTACTGATGTTGTGGGTCTGCCTACATAATACCTGTAGTCCCAATACTCAAGAGGCAGGGTCATAAAGATTTGATGCTACCCTGTACTATANAGTTGAGACCCTGCTTCAAAAGTTAAAAAAGAAAACAGAATAGATAGGGGACTTAAATGACCCAAACAAACTATATAATTTTGGTAAACTTCTTCAACTTCCCTGACTTACTCTCAATTTTTAAAATGGCTATATAACATTAATAATGCTGTTCAAGTATATCTTGTAATATATTCTAAGAGGGAAAATTACAGATAAGAAAACATATTACATTTACAATGAATACTGTTTAAAAAATTAGCAGAACCAAAAAAGGTTCTAAAAGTGTTTATCTGCCAAAAAGGAAAGTTTACATATAGAGACTGAATAATTAAATGAGCAGTGCAAGAAAGTAGAACCAGAGACAAATAGGAACTACAAAAGGAAACATGCTTAGGATCTTAATAGAACCAGTCTAGTTGGCCAAATAGTTAATAAAAATTTTTAGAAAATACAGGAAAGAAATTATGGCAAAATAAAATAAAATTTTCTCTGAACTGAGAGTCTGAACATTGACAGAGTATATCATGTGAAAAGGTTAACAAAGAAATAGTCCCTGCTATGGTATTTTCAGATTACTGAGGTTAAGTTTTCCAATGCTTCCAGGATGAATGGGAAAAATATTGTAGAAAATGAGATATAGTTTAGAATGGAATTGTTATTGTAAAAGGTAAGTCTACACAATTAAGAAAAATAAAAGTGCTTTTTTAAGTATGAGGGAGAAATTTTCAAATTATACTTTTATACCCAGTCAAACTATCAATCAAACAAAAAGATTGCTTCACTTCTGTAAAGTATCAAAAGTTGTTATTTTAAAACTACCTTTGCATCTATTTTAATACAATTGGGTTCCAACCAAGTAAGAAAGTAAACTCAGAAATAATATTGGGTTCAAAAAAGGTAAGCAGTGTGGGGAAAGCATTAAAAGCATGACAGCCATAGGGTAAACAGTCTAAATGAAGAAGAACTATGAATAAAACATCTCTAGGAAATAAACACAATTAATTTGTGTCTGACATTTGAATATTTGAAGGCAAAAAAGTTAATATTCAAGAGGATTATAATGTGAAAAATCAGCAGAAAGAATGGAGGGTACAGCTTATGGTAGCCCACTACTTTGCTTGCTCACTTAGCATAGAAAGAGAGGGGCAGAAAAATCACTAGCAGAAAATAGAAATTTAGCAAATTTAAGACAGCAGCTATTAGCTCTGGGAAAGATGGTTTTCAGAAAGGAAATGTAATCATAATGCACAACTAAGTATGCATACATAAGGGACATAGCTAGGTGGACATTAATATTAGTTTCGTTTCAGGGATGGTACTCACCTAGGAGGCCTTCAGTTTGATCCCTAGAAACCCACAGAAACAAAACTGACAACACTTTCTGACAATTCTACCAGGAAACTAGGAGAAGGGAAATGTGCAGCTTGTGTGTGTGTGTGTGTGTGTGTGTGTGTGTGTGTGTGTGCCTATTGATGGGAAATAAGAACTGTAAATCCTTTTGCAAGGAGTGGGTAACACTTAAAAGTTGACTATCAAGATAAAGCAGTCTAAACACATCACCTGGAAGTAGACCAAATTTGAAGAACAACTGTGTAGAAAAGAATTGGAGATAAAAATGATTTTCTCTACAACCTTTAATTTGTCTTAATGTCTAAATTTGACAATTCTTTAGTTTCAATATAAAATGGAAAGTATCTTTCCAACAGTCCATCAGTATTGTCACACAAAAATTTAAATGTGTTCAAATGTATGCTGACTTTCATGCAGACTATTACAGTGTATTTACATTATATGACACAATCCGTTTTATATGTCACCAAGAATAAACATCAGAAAGAGCTCTTGTGGGAGGTGAGAAAGGAAGAGTAATGAAATCGCTGGGATAAGAAAGCAGAGTGGGGGACTTGCAGGGAAGAGAAAGGGAACCAGGGAAACAGCTGAGACTAGGAATGAATGAGACCAAAGTGAATGACACTCACATTTGCAGAAGTCATGCTGAAATTCATTAATTAGTATGCTAACACAAGAATTATCAGAATACTCAAAATCGTAAACATGGGAAGGGTCTTGTAAGGGAGTAAGGGAAGTAATAGGGGCTGTAGGGAGGTGGAACAGGAGGTCATAAGAAATAAAATGCGTGACATAGATGCATGAAATTTTCAAAGAACAAAGTCAAAGAAAGTTAAAATACTATACTTTAAAAAAAGTGACTGGCTAGAGATGGAACTCAATGGTAGAGCACTTGCTTAGCATGCGAAAGGCTTGAGGTTAATTATTAGCAACAAAAGAAAACAAAGCAACAACAAAAACCCCAAACCTCAATTTTTTTGTAATAAGAAATGACAACAAATTATTGTGCATTATGAAGGAATTAAANCCTCAGACTTAAAGCGATACATTACTAAAAAAAAATCACTAATGTAANAACATTGTAAAAATGTAAATGTGACCTCCTTGGAAGTTGAAAATGAAGTTGTGTTGTGTTGGGTAGCAACTACTGCACAATTAAACTAATATTCATATGGCTATATCATACATTAAATGGAATGAAACGTTACTCAAAATTAGAGACTTCAAAATGTGGGCTTTTCGTCACCATTGCTCTGGGAACTATGAGCGTGAATATCAGGGTAAATTGGTTTCAAGAACTTAAAATCACTGGTATCAGAAGAGCCTCGCATGAGACACACCTCATATTCATAGCTTCGGGACAGGGTGCCCATACCGCTAATATCCACCAGGTGGCCAGGAAAGTTACCCTCAGGAACAGAGCAACCCCTCAGCGAGGCTGCCCTGGCCCTCCTGCACAGNCTCACCCCCACAAACAGCAGCACAAATAAGAGGAAGAGCGAAGATACAGAAGCCAAGGCAATGACCAGGTACAGCGTCAATGCGTCCTCGTCATGTGCCGGTTCGCGTGCCACCTCAGGCAGAGGCAGGTAGGGCTGAGAGAAGCCATCCACCAGCAGCACATGCAGAGTGACACTGGCAGAGCGCTGAGGATCGCCATTGTCCTTGACCACCAGCAGCAGCCTGTGCTTGGGAACATCGCGCTCACTCAGCAGCCTGGAGGTGCGCACCTCGCCATTGTGAGCCCATACGCTGAACAGCCCTGGCTCCGTGGCCTTGAGCAGCTGGAAGGACAGCCAGGCATTCTGTCCAGAGTCGCGGTCCACTGCCACCACCTTGGTGACCAGGTAACCTGGCTCCGCCGCTCTGGGCAGCAGTTCTGTGCAGGGTGCAGAGGCGTTCTGCAGAGGGTAGAGCACGAAGGGATCATTGTCGTTATCGTCCATCACCAGCACTCGCACCAGCGCCTGGCTGCTGAGCGCGGGCGAGCCTTGGTCTGTGGCGCCCACGCGGAACTCGAAGGCCTGCAGGGTCTCATAGTCCAGCGCCCTGAGTGCAAACAGCTGCCCGTTGTCGGCGTTGATGGAAATGAGAGAAGAGAGGGCCAGCTGTGGGTCATGGGGCGGCAGCAGTGAGTAGGTGATGTGGGCATTGGAGCCTGAGTCTGAGTCTGTGGCACTGATGGTGCCTATGTGCAGGGCGGGGCTGTTGTTCTCCTGGACNTGATGTGGGCATTGGAGCCTGAGTCTGAGTCTGTGGCACTGATGGTGCCTATGTGCAGGGCGGGGCTGTTGTTCTCCTGGACAAACAGGGTGTAGGAGGTTTGTGTGAAGGTGGGGGCATTGTCGTTGACATCAGACACCTGCACTGTTATGGTGTGCTGTGTTGTGAGCCTAGGTGTGCCCATGTCNGTGACTGTGATGGTGATGTTGTACTCAGCTCTGCTCTCTCTGTCCAGAGCTCCTTCTGTCATTAGGATGTAAAAATTGTCTACAGAAGGTCTTAGAAGGAAAGGCAGATTTTCTTGAATGTAGCAAATCGCCTTTCCATTTTCTCCGGAGTCTCTGTCATTAATCCTAAAAACTGCCAGCACAGTTTCAGGAGAGTTCTCAACAACTTCATTGACAAGTGATGATATGATCAGTTCAGGGGGGTTATCATTGATGTCTAAAACATGAACTATAACCGTACATCTAGCAGAAAGACCCCCACCATCAACTGCCTGTACATTTAACTTGTAGGACTTTACCAACTCATAATCAAGCAAGGCTTTGAGCACAATTTCCCCAGAGAAAGGGTTGATTTGAAAGGTTGCTCGAATATCTTCAGAAGCATCAAAAAATGAATAGGATACTTCTGCATTGACTCCCGAGTCCACATCTTCTGCAGAGACTTTAACAATAGGAAGCCCTACTGGGCTATTTTCTGGTGCCTGGGTTTGATAAAGTTCCTGGGAAAATTGTGGGGCATTATCATTGATGTCCATGACCAGAATATGTATAGTGGCTGTTCCAGACCTGGNCGGAGACCCGCCATCAAATGCCGTGAGTGTTAAACTGAACTCCCTCTCCTCCTCCCAATCTAGAGGTTTGTCTAGCACCAGCTCTGGATATATCATCCCTTCATCGTTGTCTTGNATTGTAATATGAAAGAAAGGGTTGGGGCTGATGGTGTAGTTTCGGATGCCATTGTGTCCTCCGTCTGAGTCTAGTGCTCTTTCTAAGCGAAATGCTGCTCCTACAGCTGTGCTTTCTGGTATTTTTAAAATCATCTCTTTGTCCTGGAATGCAGGTGAATGATCGTTTATATCCACGATTCTGAGCTCAGCCCGGTGAATCTGAAAGGGGTTATCCATTAAAATTTGGAAATACAGTATGCAGGGCTCTGTGGAGCNGCACAGCTTCTCCCGGTCCAGTTTCTCATTTGTGAGCAAATCCCCGGTGTGAAAATCCAGGAGCAAATGCTGTTTGTTATCATCAGAAATCACCCTGATTCCGTTTGCAGCCAGCGCTTCCACCCCTAGCCCCAGGTCTTTTGCCAGATTTGCCACAAATGTTCCCCTTTCTGTTTCCTCTGTTACTGAATAACGTCCAAACTCAGAACCTGCCAAACACAGTCCCCCGAACAGAAAGAGACATAGCACTTGCCTTTGTCTGGGGAAGCTTGTCGCTCTGGCNGCCATTGTTTCTTCTTTCCTCACTACAGGTCCCAGCCACAGCTCCCAGCAGTCATAAACCTCAGATGTTCCACTGAACTGGAAGGATCGTGGATATTATTTCCTTTCTCAGTCTTGAGGAGCCTTGACTTTTCTCCCAGCGGTCAGGATTTTCCTTTTTTGTTAGCGACTTCTGGTGCAGTGTTAATTTTCCTTGTGTCTCTTTAGCCTGCAGCGCCACCAAGTGGCCACAAACAGATTGAAAGTGCTGTTTCCCAGTTTTATGTGTTCGTATGTTCTACAGTGGCTTTTTTTTTTTTTAGTTTTTCATTTTTCTTTTTGTTTGTTTTTGAAAATAATGTGGAGAGAAAAGTCCATTCATACTTTTCTTCACAGCTTCATAGGAAAATTAAAATTCTAACAGTTGAATAGAAGGTTTGTAGTTGTAACTTTATTTCACTCCATGCTAGTCCTTTGATCCCTGGCACAGGCTCATGCAAACAAAGGAAAAATTGTGAGCATGTCTTTTGATAACATATTTCACGGTTCTGGAAACATGGGCACAGGAACACAAGAAACGGGCAAAAGAAATCTTTGGCACATTCCTCAGAAACTTTATTCAAACTCTGTATCACATTCCTTAAGTAGAAGCACTACTCTGCATCCACAACTGAGCAATCATTCTGTCCTTCCTCCGTGCCCCAGAATGCATATTACTGGGACTTATGCATATCACTATGTTTATTGTGTAAATAACATTGCTTCCAGTTTTATAAGAGTCTATCTCTCCTTCGGTATGTGACCTACTTGGGATAGGAACTGTGTCTTATCTTTGTGAAATCATTCAGTCACTTACGTTTATTCAGTCAAAGCACACACAAATGAACTATAAGGAGAACAAGAAACAGCCTGTGACCATCAGTCCCTACCATTTGAAAATCATATTATTTCACTTACTTATACTTTGAAATTTCTGTTCCTTTCCTTTCATTTGTCTTTATTTTCTTATAATAGCCAGTTGAACAAAAGCCCCACCTTTGTTTAAATGTTCCTCTTAATGAAATCTAATGTGATCTAATTACTGTGCATTAAATAAAAGACCCAAACTATGACAAAGTAACATATCTTAAGGATGTTGAAAGCAAAGATATATCAATAAGACATCTTCCTCAAAATAATTTTATTCAAAGGCCTAGAATGTTCTAATCTTCCCACTAAAAGCAAATGATGTAGATTGGACCTTAGGATCTGTACATGAAAAAGATTAGATAGAGCCCCAAAGCCCAGCTCTGTTGCATAGAAAACTCACCACAGCAACTTGGTGATACAGTTACACTGTTTATTCAACAGAATGTGACTGGATGGTAAGCCATTGCAAACTCAATGTCTATCTCTAAGGTTTCCATGCAGAATTAAAACAAATTATTAAATGCTTCTGTTTGATGCCTTAGATTGCCAAAATTTGCCTTCATGCCCACAAATTTAGGCACATCTCACAAACTCAGTAGCTTACAATATATTTGTTTTCAGATTGACTAGATAATTCTGTTACTTATGACAGAAATGGATTTTAAATCAAGATATATAGACAAAGAAAAATAGAACTATAAAATACTAGGAAGCATTACACAACTATTACATATAATGAAAACCGAGGACTAATCGACAAGATTGCCAGAATAGAAAGGAAATGCAGAAATACTAAGTAGTATATATGTACATAACAAGCAGCACAATATTTCAGTAATTCAAGAAGTCTGGGAACAGAACATTTACACAAAATGTGCAGAGCTAATNAAGTCAACAAAAGCAAAGCGGTAGAAAAGTTTTAACAATCACTTTAACTGTGCAGATAAAGTCTTTTCATTTACTGGGACCTATGAAGAAATTCTATGCGATAAATAAGAGTAAAACCAACCCTATGACATTAAGCATAAACCTGAAAACTGATGAATAAAGTGAAAATTAAAATTGTTGTTAGTAACAGGTATACAGAATTTAGCTAATCAACAAGAATATTAGGAAGCAAATATCTATTAAGTAGCCTTCTAATAATGATTAAATCCAAAACTATTCCGGAGGGTAGAATTTTCCACTATTTCTTTCCCAGAGCACTGGGGCAGGGAGCTAGGGAGAACTGGCTTTAAGAATTTAAAATCGCTGGTCCCAGAAGAATCGCCCATCAGACATACCTCATACTGGTAGCTCTGGGACAGGGTCTCAGCCCCGCTGACATCCACTAGATGACCAGGAAAATGGCCCTCAGGCACAGAGCAGCCACCCATAGAGGCCGCACTGGCCCTTCTGCACAGCCTCACCCCCACGAACAGCAGCACAGAGAAGAGGAAGAGCGAAGACACTGTTGCCAAGGCAATGACCAAATAGAGAGTGAGCACGTCATCCTCCTGCGCAGGGTCGCGCGACACCTCGGGCAGAGGCAGGTAGGGCTGAGAAAAGCCATCCACCACCAACACGTGCAGAGTGACACTGGCAGAGCGCTGAGGATCGCCATTGTCCTTGACCACCAGCAGCAGCCTGTGCTTGGGCGCATCGCGCTCACTCAGCAGCCTGGTGGTGCGCACCTCGCCATTGTGTGCCCACACGCTGAACAGCCCTGGCTCCGTGGCCTTTTGCAGCTGGAACGACAGCCAGGCGTTCTGTCCAGAGTCGCGGTCCACTGCCACCACCTTAGTGACCAGGTAGCCAGGTTCCGCCGCCCTGGGCAACAGCTCTGTGCAGGGCGCAGAGGCGTTCTGCAGCGGGTAGAGCAGGAAAGGCGCATTGTCGTTGGCGTCCAGCACCATCACTCGCACCAGTGTCTGGCTGCTGAGTGCAGGAGAGCCTTGGTCTGTGGCCCCCACGCGGAACTCGAAGGCCTGCAGGGCCTCATAGTCCAGCGCCCTGAGCGCGAACAGCTGCCCGTTGTCTGCGTTAATGGAGATGAGCGAGTCGAGGGCCAGCTGAGGGTCGTGGGTGGGNAGCAGTGAGTAGGTGATGTGGGCATTGGAGCCTGAGTCTGAGTCTGTGGCACTGATGGTGCCTATGTGCAGGGCGGGGCTGTTGTTCTCCTGGACAAACAGGGTGTAGAAGGTTTGTGTGAAGGCGGGAGCGTTGTCGTTGACGTCTGAGACCTGCACTGTTATGTTGTGCTGTGTTTTGAGCCTGGGTGTGCCCATGTCGGTGACTGTGATGATGATGATGTATTGNTCTCTTTCTTCCCTGTCTAGAGCTCTCTTGGTTATTAAAGTGTAAAAGTTCTTTCCTGAAGGTTTTAGAAGAAAGGGAAGGTCTTCCTGGATGGAGGAAATCACCTTCCCATTTTTCCCCGAGTCAGGATCTCTAACACTGAAAACAGCCACTACCTCATCCGGAGAGTTTTCTGGAACTGGGCTGGTAAGTGCAGACAACATCACTTCTGGGGGGTTGTCATTCACGTCCACCACCTGCAGGAGCAGAGTGCATTTTCCTGAGAGACCTCCCCCATCCGTGGCCTTAATATCCACTTCATAAGAGGGAATTGTTTCAAAATCTACTTCTTTTCGTAGCCGAATTTCCCCTGTTACAGGATTTACTTCAAACGTCTTGATGATATCTTCCGAAGGCTGAGAGAGTGCGTACAGTACTTTTCCATTATTTCCACTGTCTAAATCATTGGCTGAGACTGTGACTACCAGGGACCCCGTGGGGCGGTTCTCCGGAATTTGCACTTGGTATGTTGGTTGCTGAAACTCAGGTGCATTATCGTTGATGTCCACTACTTCAATGAGAACCCGTGCCACCCCCGACCGGGGAGGAGAGCCACCATCCAAGGCTGTCAGGATTAACCTCAGCTCAGGCTCCTCCTCCCGATCCAGTTCTTTCTCCAGCACCAGCTCTGGGTACTTCCTGCCATCACTGCGGTTGCGGGTTACAACCAGGAAATGAGAGTTCGAGCTGACTTCATAGCTCTGAATATTGTTAATGTCTACGTCTGAGTCCAGAGCATTATTTAAAGGGAATGTATTTCCCAGAGGACTGTTTTCTGGTATTCTCAGTATCATTTCTTTCTCACTGAACACTGGAGAATGGTCGTTTATGTCCTTCACCCTCAGTTCAGCCTGAAATACCTCTAAAGGGTTTTCCATTAACACTTGGAAGTGTAAAACACAAGGCTCAGTGGAGCCACATAGCTCCTCTCGATCTAGTTTCTCGTTTATGAGCAAATCTCCAGATTGAACATTGAGTTGCAAATGCTCTTTGTTTTCCTGGGAAATGATCCGAGCCCTGCGGGTGGATATCTCTGCCAGCTCCACCNCCAGATCTCTCCCAAGATTTGCCACAAAGGAGCCTCTCCCCATTTCTTCCTCTATGGAATAGGGACCTAGCTCCGTGCCTGCCTCAGACACACTAAGCAAAACAAAGAAAATCAGGACTTGCCTTTGTCTCAGATTGCGCATCCACGCAGTCTCCATGGCTCTTTCCTCTTTCCTGTTTGCTTCACAGTAGCTTCGCCTATGCCCAGGATCCTGACAGCACTGTCTCACAGTCCACAACGTGAGAATCAAGCCTCCAAATAGAATATTTAAGGCTTTACACTCGTCTTTGCTTTGGCTGAAGAAAGCGCATCTTTTGCTTCTAGGTGGTGAGAAACNGGCGCTGAGGAGTTTGCAGAAGCAATTCCTTTGCTGTCTTCTTAACCTGCAGCGCCACCGCGCGGTCTCAAGGAGCCTTACATGTTCAGATTTAACAGGAGACAAAATTCTCCAAGACATGTGGACTAAATGTGGACTAAACTACATAATGTGAGTCACTAACTATTTTCAAGTTGCTTTTGTGTGTGTAAATAAAACACTGAGATATTGTATGAAATTAAAAACAAAAATAAATTTTCATTCATGGTATTGAGTATGTAATGCTGCTGATGTGTCAATGTAAGATAGTGTAATCAACATTTGTATTGAGGGACAAAGTCTCAAAAATAGCATGGGGAATTTTCACACGCGCATATTTCTCATCATGCACACCACAGAGTTACAAATGAGTGGAGAATGCAAAATTTCAACCAGCGAATTCTACAGAATGTAGACATGCTTTATTAAAGAAGGAATGGATTCTTTCTTCTCTCCAACATCCAAGGGAAAGAGTGGTAAGTTTTCCCAATGTTCAATTGCCAGAAAATTATTTCATGAATAGCCATATGCGGGCCTAGATTGACTTTNATATTTGGCATGAATAATGCCTGTGTTTTGTAATATACAGCTCTGGGATATAACATATTAAATTCATCCATTTAAAGTAAAGCTTAGAGCCTTTTAATATGTACACAAAGTGGTGCGCTCATCATCAATGTCAGTTTTGAAGCATATATCTTACACCAAAGAAGAATCTCACACCCCTTAACTACCATCTTATTATTTCCCCATTTNTCCTATGCAGAGCCCAAAGGAATCATTAGTCTCCTTTTTTTGTCTCTATAGTGTTCTCTATTGTAGATTTCCATATGAATGGAATGACAGAATATGTGGACTTCTGAGGTCAGTTTCCTTCCTTTGGCCTGNTGCTTTCAAGGTTCATCCAAACTCTGGCATGTGTCAGTATTTTATTACTTTTTCTGACTGTAGCAGGCTCATGTTTATTTGGACATTTGGAATGTTTTTACCCTTTTGCTTTTCTGAATAATGTTGCTATGAAGACTCCCATATGTACACACACACACGCACACACACACACACACACACACACACACACACACAATTTGGTTTTCTGAGGTAGGGTTTCTCTGTGTAGCCCTGGCTGTCTTGGAACTCACCCTGTAGATTAGGCTGGCCCCGAACTCAGGTCCACATGCCTCTGGATTCCTAAAAATGAGCACCACCACTGTCCAGCTCATGTACATATTTTATGGGACATATATTATTTCTCTAGGAGTTGAATTGCTTTCCACATGTTACCCTATGTTACCCATTTGAAAAACTGATAGGCTGTTTTTAAAAATGGCTGCAGCATTTTACATTTCAATAGCTGTGTGTCAGGGTTTCAAAATTATGACATTCTCTCATCACTGATCTGACTCTTTGGTCGTCCCCATCCTAGTAGGTCCAAGCATCTTTCTGTGATGTTGATTTGATGAGTGATGTTGTACAGCTTTTTAGGTGCATATTAGCCATTGGCATATCTTCTTTGGAAAATATCATTCTAGTCTTTGCTTCTTTTTAATTAAATTGTTTATGTTTTAATAATTGAGTTGTGACAGTTTTAAAGGAGATTTAAATTTATTCTATTAAATTCTATTTAAATTTAAAAGTAGGGCTTACATTCTATATTGAAAACCTGGATAACCTTTATATTCTTTTGTTTAGATTTTCTGTTTCTATAATTCGAATTGGCTTGCAGTGAAAATTCACGATGGGCAGGGCAGGAAGTTCAGTGCCAGAGCACATTTAGCATACATGAGACTCAGGGTTTGAACTCCAGTACCACACAGACACTGATACCCTTATTAATTCATCATTTTTGCTAATTGCTCTAGAAGTTGTTAATTGGATTCCTCAAACTAATGAGACCTAAACACTTGTTATAACAATCTTTATGTATATTCATTTAACAGGTGGTATTCCTACCACACACACACACACACACACACACACACACACACACACACACACAGGAATAATTGCTAACTCGAGTAAGGTTTATGAAAAGATTTAAAACATAGTGAATGTAGGGACTAGAGAAACTGCTCTGTGGTTAAGAGTACTTGCTGCTTTTGCAGAGGACCTAAGCTTGGCTCTCAGAACCCAGGATAGGCAATTCAGGGCCCTCTGTGACTCCAGATCAAAGGGATCCAATGCCTCTGAGGGTACCTGAACCCATACATACATACCCACATTCGGACACATCTATGTATAATTAGAAATTGGCAACACAGGGAATAATATGACAAGTCCCGAGTCACCCAGGACCCCGTCTCTATTAAGTTCATTCCATACTATTTTAGCTCACCATTCCTATCACAGATCCTACATGTGCACTCATCATACCATACACATCCCAGGGAGAACATAATGTTAAGGCAGTGATTTTCAACCTTCCTAATAATGCTGCGACCCTTTAATACAGTTCCTCATGTTGTGGTGACCCTCCAACCATAAAATTATTTTGTTGCTACTTCATAACTGTAATCTTGCTACTGTTATGAATATTAATNTAAATATCTGATAGGCAGGATATCTGATATATGACCACACAGGGGTCGAGACCCACAAGTTGAGAACCACATTAAAGGGTTGAAAGGGGTGGGGGGGGAAATCCCCTTTCAGGTGAAAGAGCTCCCTTTAAAAGTGTTCTTGGAGGTTTGCAGTGATATCTCAGTGATACAGTCCTTACATAGCATGCTTGGGGCCCTGGGTTTATCCTCAACTGAAAGGCTTTGGAAGCTGCTTCTTTTTGTATCTCACTATAGCCTAGCCACATGTCCAGCTCTATTTGCCAAAGAAGACTGTGAAAATGTATTCTTTTGACTAAGGCATACAAATAGCCAGAATGGAATTTGGAATCTGACAGTAAAGAAAGGGAGAAAAAGAATGAATATTGGTAGGTGCAGTTTTTTTCACTGGCAAACATTTCCCAGAAAAGTCAGTTTTACTGCCATGCCATTTCAGCTTACTAGATAAATAAGGTGGATTTCTGAACCCTCAATACCAACAAAACACAGTGGAAATGAGTTTAAAATAGTGATATTAAAAACAATAACAGTCAAAAGAAGAGCCATGCAGCTATGTAACATTTTTTAACAGAAAACACCAACAAAGAAATTAGTCCAGTGGATGCCAAATAAAGCACACCCCCCAGTGTGCCCTTCCTTCCCCCTTTCTGATTAGATTTCATTGCGTTAGAGCAATGCTATGTAGTAGGTACTGGGTGGCTAACAACTAGGAACAGAACACACACTACACTGCATCTGATTGGGTTGAAATGATTTTCCATTTCTTCTCTTGTATATTCCCAAGCTACTGTAGAACAAGGATTTGTACAACTAGTGACACGTTAGAAAGACAAGATTAGAACATTTCATCTTATTCTGGAGAAAAGACAAGATGCTCTCACTAAAACCATGGCCAGAATACCCTGCAAACAAGATTTCAGTGTGCTTCAAATTTTCAAAATGGGTACAGCAAAAATAGTAGCTTGAGTTTCTAACAACAACAAAAAACTACACATTTAAAACAAAACGAAACAAAACAGTTATTTTAACTGAATGCCGAAACCCAAGTTGTTCCTACAGTTGGAATTTCCTCCCATTTCTGGTCCAAAAGGATGGTCTTGGAAATTAGGTAAAATTGGTTTTAGGAATTTGAACTCACCAGTCCCAGAGTCCCCCGTCAGACACACCTCATACTGGTAGCTCTGGGACAGGGTCCCTGCCCCGTTAACATCCACCAAGTGGCCAGGAAAGTGTCCTTCAGGCACAGAGCAGCCACCCAGAGAGGCTGCCCTGGCTCTCCTGCACAGCCTCACCCCCACAAACAGCAGCACAGACAAGAGGAAGAGCGAAGACACAGATGCCAAGGCAATGACCAGGTACAGCGTGAGCGCGTCTTCCTCCTGAGCTACATCGCGCGCCACCTCTGGCAGAGGTAGGTAGGGCTGAGAGAAGCCATCCACCAGCAGCACGTGCAGAGTGACACTGGCAGAGCNCNGAGGATCGCCATTGTCCTTGATGAGCAGGAGCAGCCTGTGCTTGGGAGCATCGCGCTCACTCAGCAGCCTGGTGGTGCGCACCTCGCCATTATGTGCCCACACGCTGAACAGCCCGGGTTCCGTGGCCTTGAGCAGCTGGAAGGACAGCCAGGCGTTCTGTCCAGAGTCTTGGTCCACTGCCACCACCTTAGTGATCAGGTAGCCTGGCTCTGCCGCCCTGGGCAGCAGCTCTGTGCAGGGCGCAGAGGCGTTTTGCGGCGGGTAGAGCACGAAGGGCGCATTGTCGTTGGTGTCCAGCACCAGTATGCGTACCAATGCCTGGCTGCTGAGTGCAGGCGAGCCTTGGTCTGTGGCGCCCACGTGGAACTCGAAGGCCTGCAGGGTCTCATAGTCCAGTGCCCTGAGCACGAACAGCTGCCCGTTGTCGGTGTTGATGGAGACCAGCGAGGAGAGGGCCAGCATCGGGTCGTGGGTGGGCAGCAGTGAGTAGGTGATGTGGGAATTGGAGCCTGAGTCTGAGTCTGTGGCACTGATGGTGCCTATGTGCAGGGCNGGGCTGTTGTTTTCTTGGACAAACAGGGTGTAGGAGGTTTGGGTGAAGGTGGGGGCATTGTCATTGACATCGGACACTTGCACTGTTATGGTGTGCTGTGTTGTGAGCCTGGGTGTGCCCAGATCGGTGACTGTGATGGTGATGTTGTACTCTGCTATAGTCTCTCTGTCCAGTGGTTTTTGTGTTAATAGCGTGTAAAAGTTTTCCTCAGAAGGCTTTAAGAAGAAGGGTAGATCGTCCTGAATGGAACAACCTATTTTTCCGTTTTCTCCTGAATCTAGATCAGAAACGCTAAAAACTGCTACCATAGTTTCTGGCAAATTCTCTGGAATGGGGTTGGTAAATGCAGACAGGATAATCTCTGGAGCGTGGTCATTCACATCCATGACTTGGGTCAGAATGGTGCATTTTCCAGACAAGGTTCCAGCATCTCTGGCCTCAATATTGACTTCATAGGACTGAGTCTTTTCAAAATCAAGTTGTTCTTTCAATCGCACTTCCCCTGTCAAGGGGTGGATCGAAAAGGTTTTGCTGATATCATCTGAAGCCTGGAAAAGGGAATAGGAGATCTCTCCATTGACTCCTATGTCTTTATCTGTAGCCGAGACAGTGATGATCAGAAAGCCTATTGGACTATCTTCGGGGATCTGTACCCTATAAAAAAGCTGCTCAAATTGGGGAGCATTGTCATTGAAGTCCAGTACTTCAATGTGGACCTCAGTGGTGCCAGACCTAGGTGGAGAGCCACCATCCTGTGCTGTGAGGATTAACCTGAGCTCAGCTTCCTCCTCTCTGTCCAATGCTCTGTCTAGAACCAGCTCAGGGTATTTCTTGCCATCGCTGCGTTTTCGAGTAAGCACGTGAAAATAGGAATTGGAACTGATGAGATAGTTGTCGATGCCATTTTGACCCACATCCATGTCCTGAGCATTCTTCAGAGGAAATATAGTCCCAGGAAGACTGCTTTCTGATATCTTTAGCATGATTTCTTTGTCCAGGAATGCTGGAGAATGGTCATTTATGTCTGTAACTTCTAGCTCAGCTTGAAAAATATCTAAGGGATTGTCTAGCAACACCTGGAAACGTAGCACACATGANTCTGTGTGCCCACACAGTTCCTCCCGGTCCACTTTCTCAGTTAATAGCAAATCCCCTGTCTCCTGATCCAGCTGCAAATGCAGTTTGTTCCCTTTAGAAATGACCTTAACCCCTCGTCTGGAGAGCTCCAGCTGCCTGAGACCTAGGTCATTTACTAAATTGGTTACAAAAGACCTACCCTCCCTTTCCTCCATCACGGAGTAGCGCCTCAGTTCCCCTGCACTCGCCAGAGACAATCCTAATAGGAAAAAGAAAAAGAGGACTTGCCTTTGTCTGCCAGTGAGCTTCCTGCTGGCCTCCATTGTTTGCGGTGGTGCAGCGTCCTGGAGGATGTTTCAGCAGAATTGTAAATTCTCCTGGTATCTGGTACTGTAGTTATCTCACTAGATACCTGAGGATTATCCCAGTCCTTTCCCGAGGGCGCAGACCTCCTCTCTGAGGTGTCCGAGCTTCTCTGGGCTTCCAAGCTTCAGCAGGTTCCCCGCCCCTTTTTTGCCTGTTAATGGAGCCCTAGCCGCCTTCTAGTTTTCCTTTCTTATCCTGCAGCGCCGCCATGCGTTCTCACTGTATATTAACATTTTGAGGGATGAAAATGGATGTAAAAAACCCAAAGCTGCCTGTATCTGGCAGTGGACAAGGTAAGGTTGCATTACCTCTCCTATTGCTTTGCCTTCTGGGGCAGACAACTGCCCAAAACCCACACAAGAGAAATGACATTGGTGGAGACTTTTTCAGTAATGGTAATTGAGCTTTGAACAAACAGTACATATTTAAATAACAGCCTGGGAAGAAAATATACACAAGAAATATGTACATATGTGTGNATGTATTTTTCTAGAAACAGAAGATTTGGGGAATTATATATTTTAGTGTGATGAACCACAGAAACAGTTGTGATCCTTGGAAAATTTATTTAACCTCTCCACCTTGGTTTCCTCATCTACAGATGAGGTATTAGCATTTAGGTCCTAGGATTGCTGTGAACTCCCTATCTCACAAATGAGAAACAGATGTTGTTCCAGCAACATATGGAAATTTGATGTAGAAAAACTCTTCCTCCACCTCTTCCTCCTCCTGTCCTCCATCTTCTGAGACAGGGGTCTCTCTATGCAGCCTTGGTTGTCATGGAACTTTCATTGTATATCAGGCTGGTCTCAAACTCTTAGAGATCCCCCCCGTATCTGCCTCCCAAGTGCTGGGATTAAAGGCATCTTCTACCATGCTGAGAACCCAACATTTTTAGAACCTGAGATTTAGTTAAGTCACAGCTTTAATAATAGTTGGGTAATAAACCCCAAAAGAGGGATTGTCAGTTTATAAGGAAATTGGACTACAGGCCAAGAGGAGCATTGCTGTTTCTGAACACAGGAGAGACTGGTGAGCAATGTGAGTATGACAGATGATACCTAATGATAGAAAATAGCATAATATTGTTACAAAGTCACCTGCCTGGAGATGGACAGAATGAGGACTGTCTCACACTTCAAACAAGAAAAAGGAAACAGAAAGTATTAGGAGGTGCTCTGCTTTGCTAGTTAATAATTGTGGAACTTAACCAAGTCTCTGTGAATGTCTACTTGCTCNTTATTGAAATATTGCTACTTATCGGTTTCTTCTGAAATAAAGTAATAAAAAGGGCTGATGCCTATAATTCCAGCACTTTGGGAGTCTGAGGCAGGAGGATCAACAGTTCAAGGCCATCCTGGACACAGCGAGACCATGTCTCCAAAAAGTGATGAAATTATGTATGATGCACAGTAATTACTAAAGAAACTTTTAAAAAGTCTGTGTGGTATAACATCCCCAAATGTAAGGATTTTTATATGTGATTCCAATCAACTCAGAATATAAGTATCAATGAAGAAATTAGATGATGGAAAAACAGCTTAAACCATCTCTAGCAAGATCTGTCATCTAATAGATTGCATTTCAACAAAAGTTTAAAAACAAAGAGGAATCAAATTAAATTAGAGATAGCACACAATGCATTCATTTCATGCTTTAGAGAAAGTTCTTGGGAATAAACAAAGAAAGTATTTTCTGAACTAATTTAATTAACCTCCAGATGTTAGCATAAAATCATTCTCCTACACTAACAAGGGCATGCTGTCAATTAGAGCTCCATCCAAGGCAGAAAGGTTTAGTTTTTATTCTGCTTCTCTCCCTGTGCTTTCAGTTAGGAAGTTGGGGGCAATTGGTTTTAGGAACTTAAATTCGCTGGTTATCCCTGACCCTCCAGTCAGACACAGTTCATACTGGTAGCCCTGGGACAGGGTGCCTGCGCTGCTGATGTCCACCAGGTGTCCAGGAAAGTGTCCCTCAGGGACAGAGCAGCCACCCAGAGAGGCCGCCCTGGCCCTCCTGCACAGCCTCACCCCCACGAACAGCAGCACAGACAAGAGGAAGAGTGAAGAAACAGAAGCCAAGGCAATGACCAAGTAGAGTGTGAGTGCATCTTCGTCCTGCGCAGGGTCGCGCGCCACCTCTGGCAGAGGCAAATAGGGCTGAGAGAAGCCATCCACCAGCAGCACGTGCAGAGTGACACTGGCAGAGCACTGAGGATCGCCATTGTCCTTGACCAGCAGCAGCAACCTGTGCTTGGGAGCATCGCGCTCGCTCAGCAGCCTGGTGGTGCGCACCTCGCCATTGTGTGCCCACACGCTGAACAGCCCTGGCTCCGTGGCCTTGAGCAGCTGGAACGACAGCCAGGCGTTCTGTCCAGAGTCGCGGTCCACTGCCACCACCTTGGTGACCAAGTAACCTGGCTCTGCCGCCCTGGGCAGCAGCTCTGTGCAGGGCGCAGAGGCGTTTTGCAGCGGGTAGAGCACGAAGGGCGCATTGTCGTTGGCGTCCAGCACCAGAACTCGCACCAGCGCCTGGCTGCTGAGCGAGGGCGAGCCTTGGTCTGTGGCAACCACCTGGAACTCAAAGGCCTGAAGGGTCTCGTAGTCTAGGGCCCTGAGAGCAAACAACTGCCCGCTGTCGGCGTTGATGGAGACCAGCGAGAAGAGGGCCAGCTTCGGGTCGTGGGTGGGCAGCAGTGAGTAGGTGATGTGGGCATTGGAGCCTGAGTCTGAGTCTGTGGCACTGATGGTGCCTATGTGCAGGGCGGGGCTGTTGTTTTCTTGAACGAAAAGGGTGTAGGAGGTTTGTGTGAAGGCGGGGGCGTTGTCATTGACGTCAGACACCTGCACTGTTATGGTGTGTTGGGTTGTAAGCCTGGGTATGCCCATGTCGGTGACTGTGATGGTGATGTTGTATTCAGAGTGCGATTCTCTATCTAAAGGCGTCTCTGTGACTAGAGTATAGAAATTTTCCACAGATGGCTTCAGGACAAAAGGGAGATCATGTGGAATGGAGCACATGGTTTTCCCATTGTTCCCCGAATCTCTGTCTCTAATTCTAAAAACAGCAATGACTGTCTCTGGTGAGTTTTCAGCAACTGGGCTAGTAAGCGATGACATGAGAAGTTCAGGTGGATTATCATTTACATCCAGTACCTCTACAACCACAGTACATTTTCCAGAAAGTCCCCCGCTATCTTCGGCCTGTATAGTTATTGAGTAAGTTTGAATTGCCTCATAGTTGAGCTCATCTTTAAGACAAAGACTGCCAGTTGTAGAATTGATTTGAAACGTTTGGAGAATTCTTTCAGTGGCATAGAAAAATGCGTATGCTATCTGTCCATTACTTCCCGTGTCTAAATCCCTAGCAGACACAGCAACAACCAAGGAGCCAATTGCAGTGTTTTCAAATAACTGTACTTTGTAGAGGGGCTGCACGAACTCAGGGGAGTTGTCATTTATGTCTAACACCAGGATTCGCACCAGGGCTGTCCCGGATCTGGGCGGAGATCCACCATCTAAGGCTGTGAGCGTCAAAGTGAACTCTGCTATTTCTTCTCGGTCCAGAGTTCGATCCAGTACCAATTCAGGAAAGACAGTGCCCTCCCCTCCATCACGTACGTGAATGTGGAAATATGCGTTGGGACTGATGGTGTAGTTACTGAGGCTGTTCGTCCCCACATCGGAATCTTGCGCCCTCTCCAAGAGAAACGTCGCCCCTGGAGTTGTACTTTCTGATATTTTCAAAAGAATTTCCTTGTCTAGAAATACTGGGGAATTATCATTTATATCTCTGACATGTAGTGCAGCACGATGAATCTGAAATGGGTTTTCCAACAGCAACTGGAAAGTCAGCACACAGGGCTCCATGGGGCCACACAGTTCCTCCCGGTCCAGCTTTTCATTTAGAATTAAGTCTCCAGTAATCGAACTGAGCAGTAAAAACCCTGTGTTCTGGTCTGAAACAATTCTAGCCCCGCGAGCTGACAGTTCNCCCAGTTCCAACCCCAAATCCTTAGCTAGATTGGCCAGGAACGTGCCACTCTCAGTTTCCTCCGCCACAAAATACTGAAGCTGTTCGGCGCCAACCCAAGACGCTCCCAGAAATACACAAAGAAACAGTACTTGCCTTTTCTGCACAGCTTGCTCCAATCTGGCCTCCATTCTTTCTAAGACATTCAAAATAAAAACAAAATCCTTCTACTTAGCCTCAAGCAGCTACCTGGAACGCAAGCAGCTTGGAATCCTTAGGAATGATCTGGACACTAGCAATTTCTGTGAAAAGGGAGAGGCACCTTCTCCCAGCGCCTGCTGCCGTTATATCATTTCCTATGGCTTTGTCGGAAATCTAGACTATTCTTTGTGCGGTTTTCCCCCTTCCCNTCCCTTCCCTTTCCTCTTTTTAGCCTGCAGCGCCACCTTGCGTTGTACAAGTGCTATTCTCTTTCTCAAGAATTCAGCAAAGAGATGGCATATTAAAGGCATTCTTCCCTAGGGTTTACATTAAACTCCGATTCTCCACCAAAGTTTAAGAAAATCTAAAAACCTCCTGTTTCAAAATCTGATGGTAAAGATTATAAAAAAGAAACAAGCCTCCACCAAGAAGTCACCCAATGTGTTATTTGTAAACCACTTAGCAATAATGAATAACAGAGAACTAGGGTTTTTTTTTTCCAGTTTCTTGTGAATTGGTCAATTCTTCCACTTCCAAGGTCGTCACTCTTCTTCTATACTTTCTATAATACTTTCTTCTCCACAATTTTCACACTCCATCTGCCCTAAGTACTATATATTAGTATTAATTGCCAAGATCTCCAATCCCAGCAAATGCTCTAATATTGGCTGTACCAAGTAGGTCAGATTTGCATTTGTGGAAGTGCTTTGGTATTGCATGTTTATGATAGCTGCTCTCAGAGAAAACACTGAGATTTTTGTTTGTTTGTTTCAAGACAGGATTTCTCTGAATACAGCTCTGGCTGTATTGGAACTCTCTTTGCAGACCAGACTGGCCTCGAACTCACAGACATCCTTCTGCCTCTGCCTCCCAAGTGCTGGGATTAAAGGTGTGTGCTACCGACTTTTAAATCAAGGATGTTTTCTTTTTCTTACACAAAATACTTTTTAAATATTTGTTTAAGTTGTCCATGTGTTATTTTTAGCTTTTAAACCCTTGTGTCCTTAACATAAATTAAACTTAACCATGATTAACTAGCTTTGATGCACAGGTAGATTTGATATGTCAACCTACTTTTAGGATATTTTGGCCCAAACTTCTCTTCATGTTTAACTTATATGGTTTGGGTAGTAGATTGTCATCTGGCCTCATGGAAGAGTGAGGAAGCTTTCCATCTACTTTTATGAACCAGAACAGGCACAGGCATATTGTTTTCTTCTACATGCTTAATTGAAATTTACCCCTTAAACTGCCTGAGTTCAGTGTTTTCATTGGTGGTAGATCTTTATTTTGTCCATTCTGTTCTGAGTTATGTCTGTTCAGAATTCTAAGGTACCTTTCCTTTTATTAAAAGTCATTTTCCTAGTTTTCACATTTGTTAGTGTTATTTACCTTTTCCTATTATTATCAGCAATGACTCACATCCTATCTGCCTTCNACTGGTGATGAGACTTCTAAGAACTCCAGGTTACTGACATTTAAAATTCATGTTACCCCAGAATAAAATGCAACCTTTACTTTAAAAAATCAAACACTAAAAGACTTAAAATACAGTGATTCCTGACTTCTCACCCCCTCCTCTCCCAAGATACAGCCATTTTTAGGAATTTTTAGTCACCTCTTCTGCCACTGATTTTTAAAGTATATTTTAATCTCACACATTATCAACTGTCTCCTTGGTAAGTTGGATTAAATCTGAGCNCTTTCGTGCCTCTTTTCACTTGCAATGTGNCAGGAATATTGCTATGTGATAACTGTGCTTTCCACCCTTATTTTCTTGACATTAATAATTGCCTTGGTTTTTCATTTTCTTTACCAATAGTTCTTATCCATGTCTTCTCATGATTCCAGTTCCCTCCCAGTACAATTCTGCACGTGGTGATTCCCGTGTCTTCTAAGATACCAGTTCCCCTTTAAATTGGATGGTTGCATTTTACATCTGTTAAATGGCTGTTATCATGGAACTTCTCATTGTTGTCATATCCAAGAGATTCGCTCTTTTTTTCTAGTTAAATTTCCCATTATGATTTTTTTTGTATCTTTCTGTTTTTCTATTTACTGATGGGCTTTAAGAAATCACATTTTTAATAGATTCCTGTGACTGAAAAGATGATATGACATCAAGGGACTCACCGAAAAGTGTTCTACAAGATACAAATCCCTGAGTCACAAAGATTCAGACTGGACCACTGTTGTTTGCTGCACTTGAGACACGGCTGTCAATCTGGAACCATCACACGGACATTATTTCACTTTCCTCCTATTTTGTAAGTTCTCTTTTCTTTTTTTTTTCTGTCTCTTTTATTCTATTTGGGTTACTTTTTCATTTTATAGGCATCATCCTATAGTTTCCAGAAAAAGATGAAAGATAAATTTTGTTATGATCTTTGAAAAATTATTTTTCTGTGCATGTGGCATTTGTATTCATGTGCACATGTGCACATGGATGTGTGTGTGTGTGTGTGTGTGTGTGTGTGTGTGTGTGTGTGTGTGTGTGGTTGATGTCAGAATCTTCATTGGTTATTCTCCACCTTACTTCTTTTCCGGGAGGGGGAAAAGGTTTTTTGTTTTTTTTCCTGAGACAGAGTTTCTCTGTTTAACAGCTCTGGCTGTCCTGGAACTCACTTTGTAGACCAGGCTGGCCTTGAACTCACAGAGAACCCCTGTCTTCTGTTTCTTCCTCCTGAGTGCTATGATATATATATCTGTGGATATATATCTGTGGATATATATATAT
>LZPO01017820.1:11072-22233 GCA_001675575.1 Neotoma lepida | reverse complement strand
AAAGAAAGAAAGAAAGAAAGAAGGTTGATCAGTAGTCCAGGCTGGACTTCATCTTTCCTCACTCTGAGCAAGTAGTGAGGTTGAGGTCGATCAGTTGTCAGTCTTCCCAGTTTGGGCTATGGTTTATGTGTGCTCANCAAAAATGCCATGGTACTCCAGTGGTTGTCAGAGGACTGACTACTTGCAAGGAGTTTGCATCCTTAATGTATGTGAGACCTGGAGATGAAGTCAGGTTCTTAGGCATGGTGGCAACCACATTTACCCATCTCTTGAAGGCCCATTAACACACATTTTATACTGCTCTGCCTCCCTGCAAATCTCCAGACTCTTCTAGAAATGGTGATGGCAGCCAGGCCAGGCCAGACTAGGCTGTAATGGCACCAAAGAGTGGTATGAAGCCTAGAGCCCTACNTTGAGCCTCAAATTAGAACTAGAAGTCACATTCACTGTAGCCCATACTAACATCCTAGAATGTACNCCAGTCAATATGGACTGCTCTCCTTCCAATGGCACTAATTACACACCTTGAAACTACCCAAAAAGAAATTTTATCATCTGAACATAGAAAGATGTCCCTTGTCCTATTCACATAACACGCAAGTGATTCTATACTCCCAATCCGGCCCATTTGTCCTCTTCCAGTATACCCAATAAAATGTTTGCATTAAAAAAATCTTTGAGGAGGGATTTGAGGGATGACTCAGTGGCTGAGAACACTTGCTGCTCTTTCAGAGGAATTTGGTTCTCAGAACATATCTTAAGAAAGTTGACTGAAAAATTTTATACCCAGCTAAACTATACTTCTCAGTCATGTGTGAATTCAAGAAACAGTTCACCTATAAACGTCCTTAAAGGTCTACTTCTGTTGAAATGAAGCAAGAGATGAGATAATATGAATGATTCATACATGAGGAAAGAAGCTGGGAATTCCTTTCAATTTTAGTTCATCAGTTTGTCTTGATTCTCTCCTTAATCCTGACAGAGAGAAAGTGTTAAAATAAATGAACTCATAAAGATAAAAAGAATGCGACATGAGTAGATGTCAGAGAAACTGTCTAACTTTGGAAGGCACAAAGAATGTAAACAAGTGGTAACTAACATTGCATTATTTTCTACCTATTAAGAAGGGTATGAATAACAGGAAAATCAAATACAGTTAAAGTAATGATTCAAATGGAATGTTCAGAAAGAAACTAAAAATAAAAATGACTGAAAATATATGTGAGGAGTAGTTATATCTGAGACTTCCCTTCCCATCTGCAAACCAAGGTGCTTTTATTTTCCTCTGAGTGTCAGACAATGGCAGAGCTCTGGATTGAGGTACTGAGAAGGACCAGCAAAAATAAGGACAGGAATAGGACTTTAGTGTGGAGAAGGTTGAAAATTCTACACACTGATTATCAGTGCTTCCCCCACATCAAGGAGTTCAAAATGCCAGGTTCCAAGTTTTTAATTCATTCCATCCTGTCCACTGACCCCCCTTTTGAATTCCTCTCTGGAGAATAACATGGGAAAACTTACAGAGGCAGATTCTTTTGGTCCTAAAACAAATTGTCTCCCTCTAAGTCAAGGTTGACCACTAGTCTAGCCCCAACCAAATGCAGAATATTTAATAAGCATTTTACTTCTATGAAACCAATAAAAAGAGTCAGCCAAAAGAAAACTCTACCATGAAGAGTGACGTATGAAAAATAAAGAGAATAATAACTTAAATGAAAAAGAAAATGCTATTAGAAGTACTTTTAAAACTTAAAATTAACACTTCCAGAAGTATCAGAAAATACTTGATTTCTGTAATAAAATAAAAGTATACTATAGACAAATTAGCAATATGAATTTAAGGGTTAAAACTATAAAACAGTGTATTAAAATATTGACCTCGAGGATAAAGGCTAAAATTAAGACGCCTTTAGGAGGAAACAGTATAATCTTCATGATTATTCATTAGGCAGTGATTTCTAAAATATGACACCCAAAGTACAAACCACCAAATAAAAATCAAAATATTGGGTTTACCAAAATAATTTTTTCCTTCAAAGGACATTATCAACAAAGTAAAACGATAACACACAAGATGAGAGAATTGTTCATAAAATGTTCATAAATGTTCATAATTATTTGATAAGGCTATAGTTTAAATTGCATTACTACAATTCAACATGCAGGAATGACATCATAGAATATATTCAAGTGGCCAATAAAAACATAGAAATACTCTCAACGTCAGTAGTCAATTGGGAGCTGCAAATACACGAGGTGCCACTTTACACACAAAGGATGGCAACAATAAAGAATAAAACAGGACATGGAGAAATTTATTTCTCTGTACATTGTTGGTAGGAATGTAAAATGGCATCCATTCTCTTTGAAAACTAATTTGACAATAACTCAAAAGATCGTCACTAGCCAGGCAATGGTGGCACACACCTTTAATTGCAGCACTCAGGAGGCAGAGGCAGGTGGATCTCTGTGAGTTCGAGGCCAGCCTGGTCTAGAGAGTGAGTTCCAGGACAGCCAGGGCTACACAGAGAAATTTTATCTTGAAAAAAAAACCAACAAAAAAAGACATAGTCACTTTGTAGCTCAGTAATTCTAATCATAGGCATATGCCAAAAGAAATGAAAACACATGCACAAAAACCTTGTACATTGTGTTCATAACATCATTATTTATAATATCCAAAGTTTCTTATGTCTAATGAGAAAAGTGTGGTACATTAATCCAATAGAATGTGAGTCACAAAAATGAATAAAGTTCTGATATATGTTGTAACAGGATGGACCTTGAAAATATTATGCTAAGTGAGAGAAGCCAGACACAAAATGCTACATATTATATGATTTCATGTATATCAAATGTACAGAATGAAAAAAAATCTAAATATATAGAAATTAAATCTCCCAAAATTTTTTAAATCTTAAAGGCTGCTATAAAAGAAACATTCATAGAACATGAATGAGTGTTTGAAAGCAAAACTGATATCAGAGACTGAAATTTTAATCAGNTGAATAAAAAAGGTAGCTGGAGAAGATCTACATTCTGGTAAAAATCAAAACAAAAGATAGCAAGTAGAACAAAGATAGGAAAATTAAGCTGTGTGTGGTGGCACTAGTATGTATTCCCAGCACTTGGTAGGGTAAGGTGAGATCTCTAGTTCAATGCCACTGTGGCCAATGAAGTGAGTTCCAGGACACCCTAGGGTACATTAGACCATACAGTTAAAAAGAAATAGAAAAATTAAACATTAAGCAACNTACTTTTGAGCAATCAATTAATCAAAGATAAAATCAAGAAAATATTCCATCAAACAAGTGAAAATGAACACAATACTCTAAAATCTGTGAGATATGGCAAAAGCAGTACTAAGAGGGAAATTTATAACACATAAATGATGCCACTAAAAAAATAAAGCTCTAAAATAATCTGTCACTGTGTTTCAAAGGACCAAGAGGATGAGAACAAACCAAATTCAAAATTAATAGATGAAAGGAGCTAGTAGGGTAGAAACAAGCAATCAAGAGGCTGAATAACCCACAAAAGATGAATGCGACCAAGAACAGTTAATTAAAAAAAAAACTCACAAACACTTGGCTAGACTAAACGTAAAAGAAAAACAAAACAAAACAAAAAATCAGAGATGAAAATGGAGACACGCTGGGCCGTGGTGGCACATGCCTTTAATCCCAGCACTCGGGAGGCAGAGGCAGACGGATCTCTGTGAGTTCGAGGCCAGCCTGGGCTCTGTCTCTTATACACATCTAGATGTGTATAAGAGACAGGAACAGACATACGACAACTAATTTTATAACCTAGACAAATCCTTGAAGAAACTTGACAGGGCAATAATAAGTGTCAGTTATTTAGTTATAAAGTGTCAGTTATTATAAAAAAAAAAGCCAAAGACCAAATGGCTACACTACCGAATTTCACCAGATATTTAAATCATAATATCAATTACTTAATTGATATTAGTTCTTTGTGTGTGGGTATGCATTGGCACCAGAAGAGGGCATCGGATCTCCCTGTAGCTGAGATTAAAGTCTATTGTGAGCCACCAGACATGGGTGCTGGGAACTGAACCAGAGTCCTCAGAAAAATAAATATTTGCTCTTAAGCACTGAGTCATCTTTCCAGCCCCTGATAGTTTTAATCAGATATTAGAAGTTTATTGTAACTCACTTTTAGAGAACTGTTCTCATTTGTTAGTTTAAATCTTATTTACATTCATATGAAGAATTTACTTATTATTATTATTTTTTTGGTGCTGGGCATTGGATCCAGGGCACCATGCATGCTAAGCACACGTTCTTCCATTGAGCCACACCCCGAGCTCCAGTAGATATATTTTAGAATAATGTTGACTTAATGAAAATTTTCTGCTGAAAGCATACTGATGTGTCTTCTTTGTACTTGCTGTGTATGTATTAATTATGTAGAGTATATATCATGTTAAAAGAATGAGAATAAGTATCTATACACNAAGTCATTCATGAAAAATTAGTCACAAGTGTATCAATAAATCTGTCACTTTTTTGATATAATGGACCGAGTTTTTCAGAATGCCAAAAGATAATTTAATTAAATTTCATCCTTTTGAAAGAAAATTCTCAATTTAGAAACATAAGCCTGATTAACCAATGGTTCATTTGAAGAAAGAAAATAGGGCTCTTGAGACCAGGCAACAGATTCAAAGGATTTAGAAAAATCACAAAAATGTTCACATAATTGAAAATAAATTTTAAAACTGAAAGCCATCNTTTATAATAGCGTTAAAATCACCCTAATGGTAACCATAATTTTTGAATCAGGAGTCCTTTGATTATAAGAAATCAATACCCAGGCTCAACTACCAGGGACCTGAAAACATCTGTGACATTTTAAAAAGTGTGGTGAAAATAATACCGTCCAGAAAGAACATTTTTGCAGCTACTTGGTGCACTTGAGTGTAAGATGACTAACCAAAAATGCAAGCAGTACTCGACAATTAGAAACAGCTATAAATGTGACTATCAGTAACATGCTAATTCGCTCTTTACAATGAGCGAAGAGTTGGGAAATTACATATGGATCGGTGAAGGCTGTAATTCATCACACGAGGTCAAAGCATGATTTCTAGTTAAACCCNAAATGATNCCTAAAATTGGAATTTTCCTCGCCGTTCCTATAAACCTGTTCATTCAGGAAGTTGGGAAGTACTGGTTTAAGAAACTTGAACTCATTTGTCCCAGTACCTCCTGTCAGACACACCTCATACTGGTAGCTCTGGGACAGGGTCCCTGAGCCACTGACATCAACCAGATGACCAGGAAAGTGGCCCTCTGGAACAGAGCAGTTACCCAGAGAGGCCGCCCTGGCCCTCCTGCACAGCCTCACCCCCACAAACAGCAGCATAGACAAGAGGAAGAGGGAAGACACAGAAGCCAAGGCAATGACCAGGTACAGCGTGAGTAAGTCGTCATTGTCCTGCGCGGGGTCGCGCGCCACCTCTGGCAAAGGCAAGTAGGGCTGAGAGAAGCCATCCACCAGCAACACGTGCAGGGTGACACTGGCAGAGCGCTGAGGATCGCCATTGTCCTTGACCACCAACAGCAACCTATGCTTGTGAGCATCGCGCTCACTCAGCAGTCTGGCAGTNCGCACCTCGCCATTGTGCGCCCACACGCTGAACAGCCCTGGCTCCGTGGCCTTGAGTAGCTGGAACGACAACCAGGCGTTCTGGCCAGAGTCGCGGTCCACTGCCACCACCTTGGTGATCAGATAGCCTGGCTCCGCAGCCCTGGGCAGCAGCTCTGTGCAGGGCGCAGAGGCGTTCTGCAGCGGGTAGAGCACGAAGGGATCATTGTCATTGGCGTCCAGCACCAGCACTCGCACCAGCGCCTGGCTGCTGAGTGCAGGAGAGCCTTGGTCTGTGGCGCCCACGTGGAACTCGAAAGCCTGCAGGGCCTCATAGTCCAGGGCCCTGAGCGCGAACAGCTGCCCATTGTCAGTGTTGATGGAAATGAGCGAGTCGAGGGCCAGCTTTGGGTCGTGGGTGGGCAGCAGTGAGTAGGTGATGTGAGCATTGGAGCCTGAGTCTGAGTCTGTGGCACTGATGGTGCCTATGTGCAGGGCGGGGCTGTTGTTCTCCTGGACAAACAGGGTGTAGGAGGTTTGGGTGAAGGCGGGGGCATTGTCATTGATGTCGGACACCTGCACTGTTATGGTGTGCTGGGTTGTGAGCCTGGGTGTGCCCAGGTCCGTGACTGTGATAGTGATGTTGTACTCAGCTCTGCTCTCTCTATCCAGTGCTCCTTCTGTTACCAAAGTGTAGAAATTTTCTTCAGTAGGTCTCAAGAGGAAGGGAAGATGGTCTTGGATGGAACAAACCATTTTCCCGTTGTCTCCAGAGTCTGGATCTGAAATTCCAAAGATCGCGACTACAGTTTCAGGAGAGTTTTCTGGAATATCACTGATAAGTAATGACATGGTGAGTTCAGGGGCGTTGTCATTTACATCTGTCACGTCTATTACTACTGTGCATTTTCCTGAAAGACCTCCCCCATCAGAGGCCTCGATTTCCATGCGATAAGACTGAATTTCCTCAAAGTCCAATAGTCTTCTTATTCTGATTTCTCCAGTGTCTGTATTTATTTCAAAAGCCCGAAGGACTTCATTTGAGGATTGAAAAAGTGAGTAGGACAGCTCTCCATGTGTCCCNGCATCTAAATCTCTTGCAGACACAGTGATGACAAGTGAGCCCACGGGGCTGTTCTCTTGAACCTGCACCTCATAGAGCCCCTGGACAAATTCAGGGGCATTGTCATTAATGTCCAGGACCACGATGAGAACCTGAGTAGTCCCAGTCTTGGGAGGTGACCCACCGTCCAGAGCTGTGAGTGTTAATCTAACCTCTGCCTGCTCCTCCCGGTCCAGTGCTCTGTCCAGCACCAGCTCCGGGTATTTCCTGCCATCGCTGTGATTGCGGGTGAGAAGGTGGAAATGGGAGTTCAAGCTGACTGTATAGTTCTGAACTGTGTTGCTACCGACGTCCAAATCTTGAGCTATTTTCAATGGAAACTTGGCCCCTGGATGGCTGCTTTCCGGGATTTTAAGGAGAATTTCATCTTCCATGAATTCTGGGGCGTGGTCATTTACATCGTGGAGCTGTATTTCCCCCTGAATAAATTGCACTGGGCTTTTTAGTAACACCTGGAAATGAAGGGTGCATGGGTCCGTGCTCCCGCACAACTCCTCCCGATCCAATTTTTCTTTCAGGACCAAATTTCCACTCTTTTGTTCCAGCTGCAAGAGCTGTGTGTTCCCTTTGTTAAGAATCTGGGCGCCCCTGATGACCAGATCCCTTAAGCCCAATCCCAAATCTTTTGCTAGGTTGCCCACCAAAGAGCCCCTGTCTGTTTCCTCTAGAACAGAATACTTAATGGTCGCACTGTCTGCCTCCCACAATAGCAACAGAAAGACAATGGCGGTCACTTGCCTTTTCTGTAGTGCCCTGTGGAGTGGTGTCTCCATCGTTCCTCAGGTCCAAAAGACGCAGCAGTTAATCACACAAGAACTGCTTGAGCAACTCAGGAACCTTGGCTCAANAATTTTGAGCTTCTTTTCTTTTCAGCATTGCTGGACACGGTGTATCTGCCTCTCTGAAAGGATCTATCGGCAGAAATGTAAGAAGCTTCCTTTCTCAGCTGCAAGAAATGGCTCCGCTTTTACAGGCGTGAATTCTGCAGGTTTTCGTTTTCTTAGCCTGCAGCGCCACCAAGCGTTCTGCTTTACAACTTCCGATAATTTTTGTTTCAAAGTGCTCTGTAAGGGCTAAAACGCCCACTGTTTAGGTCAAAGTATTCCATTCTCTCCTTTCTCTCTCCTTCCCTCCTAAGCCTCATTTGGTATCCTTGAGATAGCTAATCTGTGTGAGAGAAACACGTATCTTCCTCAAAAAGGTACAAACTCAGTACAGAAAGCTCTGCAGAGACGGTTATTCATTTAACAATGGTTTGTCTGTACAGGTATTCATTTAGTTTCTAACTATAGCACCATGGAGGAAACACAAAATACATTGGTCTTGGAGGAGTTTTCATTCTATTACAAAAATTACTATTTTTTTGTTTTAAAATAAAAATATTATTTNAAAAAATCCAGTTTCTAACTTCTAAATGGCAATATGTCTATAACTCTGGAAGGGAAACTAAAAGGTGTATTTTGTTTGTTTGTTTCTCTCTGTGTGGTGTACAGTCTTAGGAGCTTTCATTCATAAATGTGCTATATGTGATGACCAATAAAATTGAATGGTGATGANCACTTGTTTTGTATGTAGTCAGCTCTGGCTCAGAGTTCAATTGTCTTTTCTACAAATATGAAGAAGATATTGAAGTCAACAAAGTAAAAACGATCCTTTCTGAGGAAGGATATTGATCTGTGTGCCTTGGGTAGAGGACCCTTGGCCTATGGAAACTGTGTAATGGAAAAATACTGAAGTTCTAATCAGAACTGTGTGGTTGGAGTGAAGGAAGTAAATCCTTCCTCCCCCAAGAAAAAGGATGCTACTTGAAGGATAGGGCAAGTATTCCAGAATCCCAAAGAGCAAATGCTTCCTTTGCCCATTATAGTTCACTTTGATTAAGGTTAAAAGTAAAATATTCACCCATCACCNTAATATAATTTACCTTCCTTTGACAGAAACTTGAAAAGAATGTTATTCATAAATATAACCTACGAAAGAATATGAATATAAATGGCTTTGTAATTAATAAATGATGTTCATAGAACATTAGAGGAGAAAATACGGATACTTGAGAAAGGGAAGGTGAAATTTGGAAAATANAANTTGGATTTGACAAAATAACTTTGAACTCTCAAATTGTTAGACAAAAACAAGATAAAATGTGCTCTCCTGAATTTTATGCTTAACAATAGAATGTAGAGTGTTCAGAAAGATGTTTTCTGTGTTGAAGGAAAGAAGATAACCTCAGTAAGCAATATTGTTTAAAATTTCATNTAATTGTAATNAAAATAAAANCTTCACTCATTGGCAAAGGCACATTGTTGTGAGAGAATGTTAGTATTTCTTTGTAGAAAATGTATTCTTTTTATACACAAAAAGGACTGCTGGATGGTTCAGCAAATATTTATTCAGCATTTGTAAATACCTTGATGCTAAAAGACCATATTGCTCTTACCCAAGGCTCACAAACTATTGATAGTTAAGAAAAATCTATATTCAAGAAATANNTTAACTATTAAGATATACTGAAACATAATTATGCATAANTAAGGTATGTGTCTTAGCACTTACATTTCCTTACTTTTATATTTAGAGGTGCACATGATTAACTAGTTACCCCATAATTAGACTAAATTTGCAAAATTCAGTAATATCAAATATTCACATTTAAAATATTCCTACACACTAATAGGGAAATTAATCACTTGTTTGAAATGCAATCTCAAAGGCTTTACNTGATAATATATTTAAAAGATTATTTGATTTCAAATTTTACTAAAAAGTACTTTTTACTTAACTTGTCAAATACAGATTAGTGCCACTAACTTAAAAACANCTATGAAGCATAATAGAGAAACTAGTGGAATCTCCAGAANCTGACTTTTTAAAAGTACAATCTTNGCTGGGCAGTGGTGGTGCACGCCTTTAATCCCAGCACTTGGGAGGCAGAGGCAGGCGGATCTCTGAGTTTGAGGCCATCTTGGTCTTCAGAGCTAGTTCTAGGACAGTCAGGGCTACACAGAGAAACCCTGTCTTGAAAAAAAGGGTACAATCTCAAGAATAATAGCAACAGGGCAGGCAAGACCAAGCATGATGACAAAGGTCTCTAATCACAGTACTAGGGTGACAGAGGCAGCTGGGTNTCTCTGAGTTTCAGGCCAGCCAGTTCAACATAGCAAGATCCAGATCATCATAGGCTACAAAGTGAGACCATGTCTCAAAAATAGAAAAAAAAAATACATACATGAAAAGGTTGANGATTTGGCTCTGTGGTTGAGTTTGTCTAACATGCATGNGACACTGGGTTCCAGTTCCAGGGACTATTATAAAATGTAATACCATAGCCTCACCCAACATACATCAATCACATGCAAATTCAGGTTAAAAGATATTTCTAAGTTTAGACAGAATTTACTACTACACTGCTGTATTTAGATGAATAGGAAGCTATTCCGAAGGGTAGGACTTTCCTCTATTTTCCTCTCAGATTCCAAAGGAGGAAAGTGGGGGTTAATTGCATTTAGAAATTTGAACTCACCAGTCCCAGAGTCTCCCCTCAGGCACACCTCATACTGGTAGCTCTGGGACAGGGTCCCCGTGCCACTGACGTCTATCAAGTGGCCAGGAAAGTGTCCCTCAGGCACAGAGCAGCCACCCATAGAGGCCGCCCTGGCCCTCCTGCACAGCCTCACCCCCACAAACAGCAGCACAGACAAGAGGAAGAACGAAGACACTGTTGCCAAGGCAATGACCAAATAGAGTGTGAGCACGTCATCGTCCTGCGCAGGGTCGCGCGCCACCTCTGGCAGAGGCAGGTAGGGCTGAGAGAAGCCATCCACCAGCAGCACNTGCAGAGTGACACTGGCAGAGCGCTGAGGATCGCCATTGTCCTTGACCAGCAGCAGCAGCCTGTGCTTGGGCGCATCGCGCTCACTCAGCAGCCTGGAGGTGCGCACCTCGCCATTGTGTGCCCACACGCTGAACAGCCCGGGTTCCGTGGCCTTGAGCAGCTGGAACGACAGCCAGGCGTTCTGTCCAGAGTCTCGGTCCACTGCCACCACCTTGGTGACCAGATAGCCGGTCTCTGCCGCCCTGGGCAGCAGCTCTGTGCAGGGCGCAGAGGCGTTCTGCAACGGGTAGAGCACAAAGGGATCATTGTCGTTGGTGTCCAGCACTAGCACGCGCACCAGTGCCTGGCTGCTGAGCGCAGGCGAGCCTTGGTCTGTGGCGCCCACGTGGAACTCGAAGGCCTGCAGGGCCTCATAGTCCAGTGCCCTGAGCGCGAACAGCTGCCCATTGTCGGCGTTGATGGAGATGAGCGAGTCGAGGACCAGCTGCGGGTCTTGGGTGGGCAGCAGTGAGTAGGTGATGTGGGCATTGGAGCCTGAGTCTGAGTCTGTGGCACTGATGGTGCCTATGTGCAGGGCGGGGCTGTTGTTCTCT
>LZPO01017819.1:56510-67380 GCA_001675575.1 Neotoma lepida | reverse complement strand
TGATTAATATATACTGCTCCAGTGAATAACTTCCCACACATATTTGAATAAGAACCCTAATCAAACTCAATGGGCCAAATACAAATACACGAAAGTAGGAGGTGGTCTTGTTTAGATGAAAAATTCCAGCAGGAGAGGTTGCGTGATGACAGAGCTGAATGGGATTGGTAAAAATGACTAAATTTCATTATACAAATGTATGAAACTGTCAGACAATTTTAATAATAAAAAATACTCATAATATGACACACCAATACCTAAGTATATTGTTTTTCAAAAGGCCTGAGGAGATAGTTGAGACAGTACCTGCTGCATGAGCATAAGGAGTAGTGTTCAATTACTACACCCATAAAAAGAAACTGGATGTGTCCAGGCATGAAACCAGGGCTGCGCTTCTCTCTCTCTCTCTCTCTCTCTCTCTCTCTCTCTCTCTCTCTCTCTCTCTCTCTCTCTCTCTCTCTCTCTCTCTCTCTTTCTCCCTATCCCTTCTGAATGCTAAGTAGTGTCAGAATGCCTTCATTTTCCATAGGCTAAAATGATTGAATGTTTACATAGTACCTGCAATATTTCAGGTAAAATTCCTCAAGAGATTCTGGTAAGATCATCACAATTAGCAGAAGGCAATACACACCTTTCAATGGTAAGAATATAATTGTCTTGATTGTCTTGTGTTATATAAGAAGATAAAATCCTCACTCATTGAAGTTAATAAGTATTTGAAAGGCTTATCCATCATACCATACCAGTCACAATTTTCACCATAAAATTATCTACCAAGCTATCTTTGAAAAGTTCTTACATGGAAATAAACCAGTTTCACTGAAGTAGGTTCACTTCTATTCCATACTACAAACTAAACATTTGTAGACATCCTTAGACAAGTTACCAAATCATTCCAAATTTAACTTTTCTCATTATGTGAGACAGGCAAAGAATATCATTTTGAAAAGGTCATAATAAAAAAATATGGAATTTTTTAATGCCTACTCAAGCAAATAGTATGTATCTAATCAATGATAATTATTACTGGTGAGGCTAACAAAATGCTTTGAATCAATGAATTTAAAAGGCTATTAATTGATTTATGAAGGATTCATCTTATCTGACCAATGTTATAGACTGCTGAGAGCCCCTCAATTGTGTCATTATAATTATTTTAATCATATTCCCAAATTGACCTGAAGATATTGATCATAATAGTCAAATGACTTGATTTTTCCACCTTCCATGATATACCTACAGCTGACTGCTGACTAAGAAAAACCATTATTTTTATTTTTCTCATTCTTTTGTTTGGTAGTAACTTCCACCTCAACTCCTGGCTTTTAATTTCTTTCAAGATAGCATGACTTTTCATNGTGANAAGTTACAAACTCACATGAGTAAATTTAAAAACAGTAACTTCATTTCTGGTGTATGACTATAAAATTTTAGTATCTCCTCAGATTTCTATTATGATTCCTTTGCTAAGATTTCCTATAGAATCTTCTTGATTTCCTCTATATCTCTGTGTCTATAGATAGATATGAAGAATTATCTATCATCTATCTGTCTAGCAACCATGTATCACATATCTCTAGTACCTTCCCATCTATAATTCATCTTTCTGTCTTTCTATCAATTATCTACCTTTATCAGCTATCTAGCTCTCTATTTTAGATTACAAACATATCCATACGTAACCTCTCATCTCTTATCTCTTATCTATCTATCTATCTATCTATCTATCTATCTATCTATCTATCTATTTATCTATCACTATCATCAATCTATCACATTTATCTGTGTAACATGTGTCTATTGTTCACATATCTGTCTTTTATCCTCAGGATATTTGTAGGCATCACACACTTAGAGCCACCTCCCTGTTGGTGTCCTTTTTAAATTATGAGTTACTTCATAGGTAATTCACCTCATTGCATACTATAGATACTATAGGATGACATTTTTCCTCTTTTATCTCTTCTTACAGAATGTGATCTATATTTTATACTATAAAAATTTTTATTATTAAAAGCCCAACATCATGCCTTTGATCCCAACCCTTGAGAAAGANACAGGTAGAATATCTGTTAATTTAAGATCAGCTTGCTCTACATAGTAAGACCTTGTAAAGCTTAATTATGAAGNTTATGGATGGGAATGTTAGGCTAATAGCTTTAAAATATTAATTATTTCCAATAGCANATGTCATTTGTAAAAACTCAGTTTTTGAAACTGTCTTTTTACACATGCATTGAATTCACACCCATCATATTCACTCCCATGGCCCTAGATCGTCCTCACTTACTTTCACTGGTGCCAAATAGTTACTTTCTAATTTTCTGTTTTCAAAAATCTATATCTAAATATTTATAAAATGTGCCATGTTTATCTTTCAATGTCTGGCTTATTTCACAAATATTATTATTTCCACTTCCATCCACTTAATACAATGTTATATTTTTCTTAAGTTCTATGAAATCTTTATTTTGTACTTTACTGGCTATAAAATCATCTTTTCCTTATCCAGTCATCTCTATGTACCTGAGTTGATTACACAACCTGGTCATTGCAAATAGCGTTCCAATGAACATGGGTGTGTATTTGTCTCTATTGTATGCTGACTTTGATTCCAGAAAGTTGACTATCTATATGTAGAAATATAAAACTAGATTCCATTCTCTCACTTTGTACAAAGGCCAAATAAATCTGAATGATAGATCTTAATGGAAACCTGAAACTTTGAAACAACTAGAGGAAAACACAGAAAAAATATTTCTGGACAAACACAAAGAATGACTTTCTAAAAAGAACCACTAGATCTTAGGATAAAAAGTCAGAATTGCGAAATGGGATTGTGTTGAGGAATATAACTATGTAAAGATGTGTTGCATTTATTTATGTAGCAGAGTATTACTTTAACTATGTAAAAGGTGTGTTACATTTGTTTATGCTGTATTTGCTTAATGATGTAAAGATGTGTTGCTTTGCCTGCCTAAGGCACCTGATTAGACTAATAAAAAGCTGAACAGCCAATAGCTAGTCACTTTTAAGAAAAGGATAGCTCCAAACATTAAGAATGCAAAAAACAGTGATATGAAGTCTGGAGGATGTGAGTAATGATGCTTTAAAAATATAACAATTTTGACTAGTCTATAGGAAAAATTTAAATTATGTATATTTTTACTCTGAAATACAGAACAGCTTATGAAAGGTGAGTATTTCTTACTCTGAATGTCACAGTGATGTAACAGATCAAAGCGTTCTTGTTGAACAATGAGAAAATTTGAAAAACCATCATTTTAAAAAATTGAATGCTCAAAAACAATCCTTAAATGGCCAAGTTTCTTCTGTAATACAAGAGAGTAGAGAGTTATAACCATAACANAATCTTATTAATGAAGGACATTCTTGGAAGTTGTCTGTACACTTTAAGGATCTCTTTCTCCACACTGACAAAACAANGGCATTTACAATGAACTTTNTATAAAGGATATAAATGATTCTGTCCACAGTACTGTGGGTCTGTGCATACATGTGTGTAGATTCACANATCTATACATACAAATGTGAAGGCCGAAGTTGATGTTGGGGTATCATTCTCTATAACTCTCCACTGAGTTTTGAGGCAAAGTCTCTCCCTGAGCCTGAAGCTTACCAATTGGCTAGATAGGCTGGCCAATGAACACTGGGGACCTGCCTGTCAATCATTCCAGCGTTAGGATGACAGGATACACTGTCACACCTGGCTGTGTACATGGGTCCTGACAGTCTAAACGCATCTCCCCAAGCTGGTTTAACAAGAACTTTACAAAAGAGTAATCTCCCCATTTCAAGTTTTTTTCTACACTCTCATTCAGGCTTCCTTTTTAATGATTAAAAAAAATATATGTGTATGGATGCTTTGTCTATGTCTGTGCACCATGTGCATGCCTCCTACTTACAGAGGCCAGAAAGAGGTATTGACTCCTTGGAACTAGAGTTAAAGATGGTTGTGAGCCACCATATGGTGCTGGGAATAGAACCTGGGTCCTCTGGGCAAGCAGCAAGTACTCCTAACCACCAAGTCACCTCTTTAGCCCCCTTTCGTCGGATTTTTGTTTGCCCTATAATGTAAAAGATAATTCTGATTGATTTCTAGTTAATTAAGCTTCCCTGTATTGAGGCCCAAGTCTCCAGACAAAGACTGTACCATGTAGAATCAAGTGTCTGAAAGCTCCATCCTTAATGGCTGAGGAAGAGCAAGGGTGACAGAAAGGCTGGTTTAACAGATGTCTGTAGTTACAGAAATTATTTATCAGCTCTCCTGCCAGTCTTTTTTTCCCTCTTTGGTTCTTTGTTCAATATCAAANGAAAATCCCACTGCTAGAGAGGGCCTGCTCCATTTAGAGAATTTTTCAATATACTAAAGGGAAATGTAGTGGCTTTCACTAGTGAGTTATTTGTGATCCTTTCTTCTTACTTCCCCTCTAGATATGAAATAAAATTAGAGTAATGGACATAATTAACTGAGTCTCATCTAAGAAGCATAATTTATTACCAGGTTGAAACCCCTTGAACTAGAATGCTAAGTGATTTGTGGTGATTATTACACAACACTTTTCACACTTTTGCTGACCTAGTTTTCTGTCTAAAAAGAAGGGAAGAAACTAAATTATGAAATAAAAATGAGCCATACATATTTCCCTGGTCAAATTGGCTTTATCAGGATTTTTTCTAACCATCTTAAAATGATCATATTCCAAACTCATCAGTTATGTCAAAGTANTGAAGATGTTGCTAATCTTGGACCTCAAAGACTGTTAAAAATGCTGCAGGTAAGATGGTTTTCCTAGTTATATGCTTGGCCAGGTGGCTAGTTTAGTAGTATAGCTAGTAATTTTTGTTTTCAAGGATGTTTTATTCAGATTGAGAAGTGAAAATCCAGAAAAATATTGATAAATCATAATAAATTCAGAACATAATATCCACACCTTGCTCTATACTAAAATAAATTTAAGTAAAGATGCTTGTAATTATTAAGTGATAAGAAACATTTCTCTCTCTCTCCCATGTGGTGTGTGTGTGTGTGTGTGTGTGTGTGTGTGTGTGTGTGTATGGAGGCCAGTTGTCAATATCAAGTGTCTCCATAAATTATTCTACATTTTATTTTTGAGCAGAGTTTCTCACTGAACCAACAGCTTGATATGTGGGCATAACTTGGAGGTCAGTAAGCCCCAGGAAGACCTCTATCTCTACCTTCTTTAATGAGAGAGTTACAAATATGTGTAGCAATGCATGTCTTTGACATGGGTGTCAGGGATCTGAACTCAGGTCTTCATGCTTATGCAGCAAGCACTTTACCATCTGACCCCTGTGCAACAACAACAATTTTAGTGATGTATATGGAGAAATGGATGCTGATAATCCAAAAGTGTATTTTAGCCACACTGAGTTCAGAAGTCTATGTCATATAAAAATGACATAGGGAAGTATGATGGATGCTTCATTCTAATGTCAGACTTTATGTCTGTGTGTAGTCTTGACTGGAAATATGTCAGACTGAAAGTGACATTTCGTGAAAGGTTTTGGTCATATGGATGATTTCATCAATTCTCAATTGAGAACATTCTTTTTCTATTCTAGTTATGTTATGCCTGCCAATTTCTGTTCATTTGAGAAATAGACAAGCATGCTTATTTTAACTCACACAGTTTGAATTATTTGTATTCCATCTCAGCTATTACTTGGAAACTTATTAAATTAAAAGCTGAAAATTAAAGTCCCTCCTTCACTTTTAGCATAATTAGCTCTAACCATATAACTAACTTGAACNCATTGGCAAACATTTCTGTGTAAATCTTCAGAGGTCGGCTATGACAGAAAAAGGTCACAATGATAATTCTTGTGATATCTTTAAATGTATTTTTCAATNACTACTGATTTTTACTCTTCTNTTGAAAAAGAAGAGTAAATAACTTAGCAAATGTAGCTTTTATTTATTGTTCATCACAGAATAATGTCCTGATGCTAGCTGGAAGGAAATGAGAGAAATGGATTCGCCANGTGTCTGAGTGTCTAAATTTACTCAAAATTCTATTTCTTCCAGCTTTGCCCTACTTTAGAAGTGAAGATAATTCTTTGCTTAACTCTCCTCATTCAGATCAATAGTAAACTGATAAGCAGATGGCTGAGAGGCCCTGAATATGCGCCTGGCTGCTGACAATTTAAGATCTCCTTCATGACTGGCTGCATGAAACCATGCTAGGCATCTGATAGTCTCTGGCATATTGCATCTTTAGAACTAAAGTGAAATATTTATTTTGAACCACACGGAAAGNACATTGTGGATGGATTATCCTAATAAACCGTTTATGGGGATTATTATTATTTTTTAATGCTTTGTAGACAGAATCACCACAGGTTTACCATGACCCCCCTTTCTGCAGAATGCAGGAGTGATGTGCTAATGAGATGGATATTATTTAAGGACAGAACTCCAAAGCTATCTTCTTTGGTCATTCTTTGAAGGATCTATTTATCTAGAGAATTCTGCTTGGTATTTGTGATTCTTGTGTTAAGAATAATCAAATGGAAAAGAAAAGAATACTCAAATGGCAGTTTTCTGTCTGTGTAGTGAGATTATTTTATTTCTTTAAANATTTCTTTTAGATTCATTTATTTTATTTATGTGTATGAGTGCTTCTGAAGCATGTATGTAAGTGCACAATGTGTGCACNCTGCTAGCAGAGGCCAGAAGAAGACATCAGATTCCCTGGGACGTGATTTACAGATATTTGTAAGCCACTATATGTCTTCTGGGAACTGAGCCTGGGTCCTCTGCAAGAGCAGCAAATGCTCTTAGTCGATGAGTCATCTCTCCTAGCTCATATTTTTCTTATTATACCCCTTTGATATCATTTCATTTACCTAATATACACAACAACATACATTCTTTATGAGTTGTTTGATTATAATNATGCATCTTGAATTGAAATATGTACCTTGACAAAAATGAACTATTGCCTTATTTTATTTTAATGGTCCAAGCTTTAAAGACTTTTTACTTTGTAATGAGAAAGCTAACAGCTTTATATTCTTGATAGTTCCAGAAAAAAAATAAACTACATTTATTTCTTAGATTACCTGTATGAATATTTGACATTATTCACCATGAATTTAAAGTATTTTCTTAAATAAAACTGCATTTGGTTTGTGTTTTAGTTACTTTTGTAATTGCTGTGAAGACTACCTGGGAATAGCAATTGAAGGAAGGAAGGGAAGATGTGGACCCACACTTTGAGAATATATTTTACAGAGNTGGGGAAGGTGTGGTGACAAAAGCTTGAAGCAGCTGATCACACTGGGTCCACTTTCTCCCCATCCCCCAAAAAACCTTCTATTTTACACTAAAGTAAAAAAGAATGAAATGGGTGTGAATTCNTGAGAGGAATTTTACCCATCGATCTTGAAATCCTGCACATTTTATTGTCTTTTATTTTAGTGGGAAATAAAAGTTTCATTCACTGAATAGATTTTAAAATTGTCATTCTATAACGTCATCATTATTTAGACCCAGCATATATGATAGACCCTACAGAACCTGTCTCTTATACACATCTAGATGTGTATAAGAGACAGCCCCTAGAGTGTCTGACCAGGACATACTGCCTTTTTTTTTTTTTTATTTTTGATTCTTAAATTCCTTATTGGTGAAATGTACACAGCCTTTTCTATTCACTAGGAAAACTGACTAGCTAAAAGTAGTGTAATAANCTGTCTTTCCTCATAGAAGTTGTCAAATAATGGGTGCTTTTGCTGTTGTTATTTTATCATTTATTAATGATCATTTATATGCAAGTCTCTCCCTTGAGAACTGATACAAGCAATGTGAACAAATTCCACTTAGAGCCCTCATTAACAGAAAACTAACTAGCCCTGTCCAGCAATATGTCATAAGAAGCAAAATGGGCAATGGTGAATTAGTCTTATTACATAAGAGGTACTACAACAACAAAAGAAGTAGATCATATCAGAATAAAAAACATAATACTGCATAAAAATAAGNTGGAAGGATTTTTCTTAGAAACTAATTTCAAGTTAACCCTCCAGGCTATGCAATCTAACACACGACACAACTGTGAGTGAATTGTTCCTGTCTCTTATACACATCTAGATGTGTATAAGAGACAGACTGTGAGTGAATTGTTCTTCATTGTTGACATGTTCTTCCTTTTCATGGGCTTCTCAGAATTATTTCTAATAATCAGAAATCTTTCATAGGTACATGAAGAGTGTAGTGATTATAGCTTATTATATTTTTTCTATTTCAGAACATTTTTTATTCAAAATAACTAGAGATTTGATTTCCTTGAAATGGGCATAATAAAGAAAAAGTACTGATTTTGTTTTTTCAGAATTTGGGTCATATCCTGGAGTTTAAAAGGTTTGTTCAAACAATGTAGATCTCATGTGTTTGAGTATTGGTACCTGTGAGTAAGGAGGAGGAGACACCTTCTAAGTCCACAATCCTTCATTTGCATTTACTATTATATAAAGAAAAAATACATTTCAGAAGGTGGTTTCTTTTATTTTCTCTTCAGACAGGTCTCATGTTGCTTAGGCCAGCAGTAAACTCCCTATACAGCCAAGAATAAACTCAAGCTTCAGATTTCCTCCTACTGTCTCTGGAGTACTGATGTTAACAGGTGTGTACTACCACATGTGGTTTAGGCAGTGCTGGGGTCAAACTCGGGGCTTTGTGCATGCTAAGTAAACTAATAGAGCCATGGCTTTGCTTTTTATTCCACCTAAATTCAGATGGTGTTTCCCTCTAGTGGTCAGTATGCTATTTTGGATCAGGCTGTTATACACTCTACCCTGTAGTTGAGTAATCTCAGGCGTGTAGTCACTCTTTAAATGTGGGTAATGCTTCTCCTTTGTTCTTTCACTGTGTTTAGCATTTGGTCAACAAATGCTTCTAGAATGAGTATATGTATGTGTATATGCACATGCATGGATATGTGTATGNTTGTGTGCTGTATATATATAGTTATATGTGTATATGTATATAAATGTGTCTACATGAGGGTATAGTAAGATATCAAGTCTAAACTGTAATAAGGCTATTTCCTTTTCTGGATATCAAAGTAAATTCTAACTGATTTCATACAATGCTCTGAAAACAGAANCAGGTGTGGAAAGGGTTAGATATGAAACATTTAAAGGTACACACATTAAGAGTCAAAAAATCTGAATTAAGAAAATTGACTGTCCTCCCAGCACCCATCAGTTGCTAATAGGTCCTCACCTAGGGATTGGACTTTGAGCCCACCTCTGGAGGGGGTAGAGTGGTTAGGAAGCAGGAGCAACAGGAGTGGGGGGTTGAGGTTGGACTTGATCAAAGCACATTGTATACATGCACAAAATCCTCAAACAATAAACAACAAAAACCTTAATTTTAATGTTACAATTATTTCCTGTATAAATCTGGTTTAATCATCCTCTTCTTTCCAGGTGAGCCACAGAGTCGGATGAACTGTGGGAGGGTTACAGTGCAAATGCAGCGTGCTGTGATTATTTCATCCTCTTTACACTGCTCCTTCAACAGACCTGGGAACTAAACTCTATTCATACATGCAGCTTCTTCACCGTCACACATTCCCATTGCTAAGGACAANGTCCTTACTGCTTAACATTTTTTCCATGAACCTGTCTCCATCCCTGCATAGTAGAGTTCAACAATCCTAAGCGCTAAGGCTAGTTCTATGAATGTTTATCTTTCCAGGGCCACTTGATGTTATAATAAAAACAGATGGAAATAAAATGAATCATCATGTATGGAATATCACAGGANCGAACTACAACAAAAAAATAAGCAACACACACACACCACCACTACCATCAGTTATAATAAAATCAATGTTTTATGTACAACTAAATGAGTCTTTAATGCTCTGTGTTCTTCCACTTGTAAGTCAAATCAGTTTCAATTGAATTATTCATTTTTTCAGTTAATGGGAATGTTAAAGAATGTCTGAAAGTGAATGAAAGGGACCCCTGCCATGCTGTGCTGAATTTCAGGCATATTTCTGAAACTGACTATTCTTCAAAGACCTTGCTCTTCTGCTTCTTTGACCTTCAAATGCCCCTCTTATCATTTTAATTTATATGTCTTAAAGACACTATTGTTATTATTTTTTACTTAANATCTTTTGCCATGCCAGTCCCCCAAATGCCCATTTTTCTGTTTCAATAGCAAGTAGTAACTTACCGAAGACCACTTGGAGTCAGAATTCCACTGTAATATGAATCTTAAAAGGTCTTATTAATAAAAAATAAGCTGCCGGGTGGTGGTGGCGCACGCCTTTAATCCCAGCACTTGGGAGGCAGAGGCAGGCGGATCTCTGTGAGTTCGAGGCCAGCCTGGGCTACTGAGTGAGTTCCAGGAAAGGCGCCAAAGCTACACAGAGAAACCCTGTCTCGAAAAACAAAAAACAAAAACTAAAATAAAATAAAATAAAAAACAAGCCACAGCCAAACTCACCTTGCCAACTCCTCATCTGATCTTGTTTCCTTAGACTGAAGGCTTCTGAGTCCTCACCCGAATGGATCTCAGCTGAACTGCTGCTCAAAAGCCTCAAAGCTTAAAAGGCCTGAAAAAGCCTCTAGTTTCTGGTCTTCATGCCGTATATACTTTTCTGCTTCCTGCCATTACTTCCAGGGATTAAAGGCATGTGTCTTTCCCAAGCAAGACATAGATCTCAAGTCCTGGGATTAAAGGTGTGTGCCACCATGCCTGGCTCTGTTTCCAGTGTGGCCTTGAACTCACAGAGATCTGGATGAATCTCTGCCTCCAGAATACTAGGATTAAAGGAGTGTGTGCCATCATTTTCTGGCCTCTATGTCT
>LZPO01017819.1:22881-45273 GCA_001675575.1 Neotoma lepida | reverse complement strand
TATGTTCATAGCAGCACTATTCATAATAGCCAGAACCTGGAAACAACCTAGATGCCCCTCTATGGAAGAATGGATCAAGAAAATGTGGTACATATACACAATGGAGTACTACTCAGCAGAGAAAAACAATGATCATATGAAATTTGCAGGCAAATGNATGGAACTNGAANATNTNANNNTGAGNGAGGTAACCCAGACCCAGAAGGTCAAACATGGTATGTACTCACTCATAGGTGGATACTAGATGTAAGGCAAAGGATAACCAGACTGCAAACCATAGCTACAGGAAGGACCCTAGGAGGGACACATGGATCGCCCAGTGAGGGAGAAATGCATGAGATCTACATGGGCTGACTAGGAGTGAGGGGGAGGAAATGGAGAGCAAGGGATGGAGGATGAGAGCTTAAGGGAGCAGGAGGTTCGAGCTGGAACAGGGACACAGAGAGAGAGCAAGGAAGGAGATAACATTATAAATGGGGAAATCATGGGAATAGGGAGAAACAGAGTGCTAGGGAAGTCCCGGAGAGTCCACAGGGATGAACCCACCTTAGACCACTGGAAATAATTGATAGGGTGCCTGAACTGGTCTACTCCAGTGATCACATGGATAAATACCCAAACTGCCACCATGGAGCCCTCATCCAGTGACTGATGGAGGCAGATGCAGAGATCCATGTCTGGGCACCAGGTGGAGCTCCAGGGTGCCCTCTGTGAGCAAGGGACTATGAGATCATGATGGGAGGGTGTAGAGAGATGGCCAGCCAAACTAGTGGAGATGCATGACCTATGGACCCATAGCTGAGAAGCCCCCATGAGCCCTCATCCAGAGACAGATGGAAGCAGATGCAGAGATTCACAGCCGGGCATCAGGCAGAGCTCCAGGAGTCCAACTGATGACAGAGAGGAGAGATTCTATGAACAAGGGACATTGAGATCATGAAGCCAGCCAGGCTGGTGGAAATGCATGAACTGTGGACCAATAACTGTGAGCCCCCCATGGTGGTGGACTGGGCCTTCTTGAAACTTGAGACAGTTGTTTGGCTTGAACTGTTTGAGGGCCCCCAGGCAGTGGGATGGGAGGGATCCGTCCCTGGTGCAGGGGCTGGCTTTTTGGAGCCCAGCACCTGTCGTGGGACACCTGGTGCAGTCTTGGCACTGGGAGGAGGGTCTTGTCCTGCCTTGGCTGAGAGTGCCAGGCTCTGGAGACTCTCCATGGGAGACCTTGTCTTGGAGGAGGTGGGAATCGGGGGTGGGTTGAGAGGAAGGGATGGCAGTGCGGGAGGAGGGAGGAGAGGGGGATCTGGTATGTAAAAGGAGTGGAAAATAAAAAAAAAGATGTAAGAGCTAGCTAATGAGAAGCTTGAGCCATTAGGCTATATAGTTTTAAAATAATATAAGTCTCTGTGTGTTTACTTGGGTCTGAGTGGCCACGGGAGCTGGGCAGGATTGGACAAAACATTCTCCTACAAAATTTATTAGTATCTTTGGAAAGAGCATGCTGCAGCATGCATATGGAAGTTGGAAGTCAGTTCTCTATCATATGGGTTCTGAGGTATCACATTTAGGTTGTAAGCCTTGGCAAGCAAGTACTTTCACCCACTGAGCTGTCTCATCAGCCTAATTCAAAGCTTTGAATAGCAAGTTCACTCTATTTTCAGCTTTCAGCTGGGTGTGAGACTGGACATGTTAAGCCTTTACATAGCAGGTTTGTGGGTTCCCACATGTGTGTTTCTATGTATTTCTATTATCTATGAAACTGAGCTCTTGGGAAAGTATTGAGGGTGATGCTCTATCAAAAACTCTACTGAAATATAAAATGGAAATTTCAGATACAGCATTGATTTCTAAGTGAAGCCTCTTTTTTGTCCTTATCTCAATAGTTTCTTATATCTATTTACCTTAATTTATGAAAACAACTCTTAAGATATGCATTTAGAGTCATGTTGTTTGCTTTACAGTGTTTGCCCTTTCTCTCATCATGTTTTCAGAAAGATGTGACCATTTTTGTAATTCTCTGTCCTGTCTTCTACAATGTCTATCTTCTCTCTATAAGTTTAAAATACCTTGTATTTTTGGAGTCCAAAAATTATTATCTGTTTCCTTTATTTGCAGGATCTTCAGAAGTATGATTCAGGTTTTCAAAATGTAATTCAACTCCTACTGCTCCTGAGATCCAATCCCAGCTCATCCTCAGACCTGTAGCAGGAAACCCTGAGCAAACTCCATGTCCTCTCTGACTCCATTCTCAGCTGATGAAAAAGAGCTTCTTCACTTTNCTTCCCCCAATTCATGTCATTATCCCAGCCTTTATTACCAGCAGGCCTTCCTTGTGAACACAGTAACTAACCAGGCCAGGAAAACAGACAACACACATATATCATATTATCCAAAAATCCAGAAAGGAAACAGAAAACATGGAACAAAACAATCACCCAACAAAGACAAACCCCACAATCAGTACTTAGATCTATAATCATCCCAAACCTCAGATGCCTAGAAACTAGCATAAAAATACAATCAATAACAGCCAGGGCAATATCCCTCCACTGGAACCCAGCTAAACTACCACAGCAGGACCTGAATATTCCAACATAGCTGAAACACACACACACACACACACACACACACACACACAAGACCTTCAAACCAACTATATGTACATGATAGGACTCTTAAATAAGAAATGGATACATCCCTTAAAGAAAGCCAAGAAAACACAAACAGTTGAAGAAAAAAAGAATTAAACTATTCATGACCTGAAAGTGGAAATAGAAGTAATAAAGAAAATATAAATTGAGGAAAATCTGGAAATAAAAAATTTAGGAATTTGAACAGAAACTACAGAGGTAAACTTTACCAACAGAATACAAGAGATGGGAAAGAGAATCTCAGGCATCAAAGATGTGATAGAAGAAGTGAATACATTGGTCAAAGAAAATGTTAAATCTATAAAATTCCTGTCACAAAATATCTAGGAAATCTGGGACACTATGAAAATACCAAACTTAAGAATAATAAGAATTGGTTAATAGGAATTCTGTAAGGCAAAGGACACTGCCACTTGGATAAAGAGGCAGCCTACAGAATGGAAAAAATATTTACTGACTCCACATCTAATAGAGGACTAATACCATATGTATATACATATATATGTGTGTGTATACATACATATATATACACACATACATACATATATATTTATTCAAGAAAGTAGATTTTATTAAACAAACAAATAAACAATCCACTTAAAAATGAAGCACATATTCAAACAGTGAATTCTTTGTAAAGGAAACTCAAGTGGCTGAGAAATACAGAAATGTTCAACATCCTTAGCCATCAGAGAAAAATCAAATCATAACTACTTTGAGATTCCATCTTACACCCATCAGAATGGTTAAGAACAATAACACAAGTGACAGCTCATGCTGGTAATGATGTGGAGCAAGGGGAACACTCCTCTATTGGTGGTGGGAGTGCAAACCTGACCGCCACTGTGAAAATCAAAATGTTGGTTCCTCAGAAAGTTGGGAATTGATTTACCTCAATATACAGCATATACCAAAAGGACACTCCATTCTACACACAAAGACATGATTATTGCTCAATCATGGTCATTGCAGCTTCATTCATAATAGGCAGAAACTGGAAGCAACCTTGATGTTTCTCAATCTAAGAATGGATAAAGGAAATGTGGCATATTTATATAATGGAGTACTACTCTGCTGTTAAAAGAATGACATCATGATATTTGCAGGCAAATGTATGAAATAGAAAATGTCATCTTGAGTAAGATAACTCAGACCTGGAAACATAAATTTGGTATGTAATCTCTCATAAGTGGATATTAGTCATTAAGTAAATGATAACCAAGCTATAATACATAGACATAGGTTAGGTAAAGAGGACAGGCCTTGGGAGGCCACATGGATCAATCTGGTAGGGGAAATAAAATAGATTTTATGTGTGGATTTGTGATGTAATAAGATGGGAGAGGGGATCAGTTTGGAGGGAGGTGAGATGGAGGGAGAGAGTGGGGGTGAGATGGATGGAACTGGGAAACATCTGGGGTGGGTGTATAAACCTAGTGCAGTGGAAACTTCACGGAATCTATGAAGGTGATCCTAATGAGGACTCCAAATAATGGGTGATATGGAGTCTCAACTGATCACCTCTTGTTATCAGGCTTCCAGTGCTGGGAGTAGATTGCATTCAATCAAGTTGTTNGCCAAGGTGGTCCCATGGAATTCTCAAATGACCTGGGCTGTTGTGAAGACAAAGGGTTACTCTCCACAAACTGACAGTGAGGCCCCCANTGCCAAGGACAACACCCACACAATTCATTGAACGTGAAGAAGTGAAATTGATGCCTACATGGAGCCTACACCCTATGCTCTAGTGTCTTTGTTGAGGGAGGGTACTCTGCAGGCCAAAGAAAGAGAAACATGGAAGCCAGCCCAAACATAAAACCTTAGGCCTAAAATCTGTCCTGCCTGCAAGATATGCTAGGGCAATGGTGACATAGAACCTGTAGGAGTAGTCAACAAATGTCTGATTTGACTTAAGGCACATTCCACAAGAAGGAACCTATACCAACACTGCTTGGATAATCAAGAATCAGAGACTAGATAGCCCAGAGATCTAGGGTAAAATAAAACACTACTGGTCCAAAAAAAGGGGTCAATAAATGACTTTTAATGATATACTGCTGCACTCTTAGATCAGTGCCTTATCCATGCATCATCAGAGAGGCTTCCTCTGGCAGCTGATTGGAACCTATGCAGACCCACAGTCAGACATTATGTAGAAAGAAGTCTAAATGGGATTTCTCTATCCAATCTCTCCCCTCAGTGCTCAAGGAATCCTATGAAAGAGGAGGTAGAAAGAGTGTAAGGGCCAGAGGGGATGGCGGATATCAAGAGAACAGGACCTCTGAAACAACTAAGCAAGGCACATGCAAGCTCATAGAGACTGAAGCAGCAAGCACAAGGCCTGCATGGGTCTACACCAGATCCTCTGCACATATATTATAGGTTCTAGCTTAGTATTTTTATTGAATTAGACTGTGAGAATGAATGGGTCTCTGACTCGTGCCTGCTCTTAGGACTCTTTTCTTCCTGTTGGAATGCCATGACCAACTTTGGTATGANAGTTTTGCTTCATCTTATGATATCTCAGTTTGTCATGTTTGGTTGCTATCTCTTAGAAGCCTGTTCTTTTCTGATAAGAGACAGAGAGGGAGTGGATCTGGAGAGGAGCAGAGGAGGGGGGGAACTGGGAGGAGTAGAGGGAGGGGAAACTATAGTCAGGATATACTATATGAGAAAATATTCTATTTTCAATAAAAGGGAGAAAAATGAAAGAAACTTAAAAAAGAAAATGTGATTCAATAAATATTAGAGTTTATAATGCAGAATGAGAATTGGTACTATCACTTTATCACTGTTGAAAGAGTAACCAATACCAGAGGAGAAAACAAAATGTTTGCAATACTGTGAGGTGGGCATCACCAGTCATCTCAACCCTCCTTGACAAGCCTGTGGGCAATCTGTGAGGGTTGTATAAATTAACATTAGCCTCTCAGAATGTCTTCACTTCATTAATTGATGTGGGAGATCCATCTTAATTATGAGTAGGATTATTCCCTGGATGGGGAACTCTGGGCTGTACAAAGTGGAGAAGTAACTGAGTAGTAGCATGCATGCATTAATTCATTTCCTCTTTATACTTGATGGGGGTGTGATATGTTCAGTCGCTCTGTAAGAAAAAGTTTTTCTGTGTCCCTCCCGGTCTCCCGCAGCCGCCGCTCAGACTCAACTAAACACACAGAGGCTTATATCATTTACAAACTTATGGCCTAATGGCTCAGGCTTCCCATTATCTAGCTCTTATATCTTAAATTAACCCATTTNTATAAATCTATGTCGCCATGTGTTCCTTGGCTTTACCTGTGTGCCATTACATGCTGTTCTCTAGACAGCAGAATGGTGTCTGCCCAGCTCTTCTTTCTTCTCCTCTCTCCCAGTTAGAATGTTCCGCCTAACCTTATTCTGCCTCACCATTGGCCAAACAGCTTTATTTATCAACCAATCAGAGCAACACACTTTCACAGCATACCGAACATCACCCATCATTGCTTCAAGGTCCTGCTGCCTTGACTTCCCTGCAATGATGAACTGTAATCTGAAATTGTTAGCCAAACAGTCCTGTTCTCCCCAGTGTTGCTTTTGTCAGGGTGTTTGATCACGGCAACAGAAAGGAAACTAAGACAAGTACGTGAGTGTACAAATGGACAAACTGGTATTCATTTCCACAGTATTGAGACTGGCATTTTCCCTGCTAGATAATCTGGGGTGATTTTTTTCCTTTTGCCAAGTAAACATAACTACAATATAACTACTGTGGATAAAGGTTTGAAGTGATTACACTTGTGGTGGCATACCACTGGCCAACTGTAGAAAGAATAGTGGTTGTGCCATGAATAACAGGGAAAGAACTAAGACCTAGTGTACGATGTAAATGGCCAAGGGAACATAAAGAGTTAAAGACAAATGTGCCTGTGGCTGATGGAGTGTGGTGGGTTTTGAATGCCATGTCAAATGGGAGTTTGCTCTCGTGGAAATTGGAGGGCACCATAGCAAATGCTGGCTGCAAATCTCATCTTCAAATTAGACACACAGACTACTGCTCACTGTGCACTTTTATAGGCAGTGCATTTCACTGTGACTTAGTTTGAGAACACCTCTTTTACGAGGCATTCAGGAACAATATTGAAAATTAAATCATTGAGCAGCACCATTGTATGAGTTTGAAAGCAGCATATTTCTGTGGAAAATAAAGATCTATTTTTTTTTCCTTGAGTGAAACTTAGATAAGTCCATCTGGAAGTACACTATTTGTGTTAGACACACAATGCACACATAGAAACTTAAAAGATGTTGTGTTGGTACAAGGTAGGATTTGTTGTTCTATGTTAGTGAAAAACATTGCTCTTCTCCAGGACCATGTACTTGTTTAGACATTATGTTAAATACCAAAGAAAACTGAGGCAATCCTCACAGTCAGTGAGCAAAGAGAAACAAAGAAATTGCTTTAGCTGAGGATGTTTCTCTGACTTCCCAACTCTGATGTCTTTACCCTCTGGGTTCAACTGTGTAGATAGCATATGTATTTTTAAATTGACAATTATCATTTTAATCTCTATTAGGGGCTTAAAAACCTTTGCTTGCACTGAGTCAGGATGATTTTTAAGCAAAGGTCCATTTATTAAATCTTTTATTAGGCTTTTCATTATGTATGCTTGTAAAGATTTTGATAGAGATGTTAAGTAATGAAATTTTGCAAGTTCCTGAAATCTTCATAAATCTCCGTGAATTGACTCTTTATGAGAAGCCCGCTTTCATTTTCTCTGATTTTTATTCGTATGCAACCAAAATGTTAATGTACTTTAATTAGAGCTAATATGATTTATCTCTTCACTCATTATATAAGTTAATTTTCTCCTAAAGAAGTCCTGTTTTCAAATTCTCTCCAGCAGTGTAGAATTAAAGTAATTATAGTTTGGCTCAGGAAATTAGTTATGAAGTTTCACGAATGCTAAAATAAATTGGAGTTTTTGCAGGATAGATTAGTCCATATGCTTTGCAGAAGGAGCAGAGAGTGGGATGATTGCTGGTGCTCTGTTCCAGTGGAGAACATGGCCACTGCAGGAACAAGCAGGTATCTAAGAGGTTTCAACATTGCAAGATCTAGGGCAGAGAGAATGGCCATCTTTTTTATGATGAACTCCGGTGGATCAATCCATTTATAAAGTGCACACTTAGAGTCTCAAATAGACAACAAACTGCTCATTCTGCAACATCTGTTTTCATAATTTTTGGATTCGTTTGTGCAATAAACTAAAAAATGTTCAAAAATGAACCAAAATATTTTTATGATCGTATGTCTCTTGTTATTGTTGCAGGTACAGACCTTCAGAATTGTTTGTTTCATTATCGCTGTTGTGTGTATGTGTTTGCACACATATTCATGTATGTGTATGTGAATGCATTGCATACATATTCCTGTGTGTGTGTGAACATGTATTTGCATACATAGTCTATGTGTGTATGTGTGTGTGTGTTTTCATGTAGGGGGCCGAAGTCAATGTTCTGTGTTTTCCTCAATTACTCTCTACTTTGTTTTCTGAGGCAGGTCTCTCACTAGGATCTAGAGCTTCGGATTCCACTAGGCTGTGTGGTCAGTAAGCATCAGGCATCCTAATGTCTTTGTCTCCACAGAGTTAGGATGACAAGTCTCTGTTGTCATGCTGCAACACTAGCTTTTATGTGAATGCTGAGTACTGAGTTCCGGTCCTCATGGTCATACAGCAAGCACTTTACTGACTGAGTCACCTCCCCACCTCCCTGTTTACCTTCCTCCAAATGCTAACACGCTACCATTTAAAACCATTTTCTTCCCAAGAAATTTTATTTCTTTGATATCATAATAATCAAAATTACTTTTGCAGCCACAGTGGCTTTTTACCACACATAAAAGGTAACTTCTACTAGACCATATTTTAGTTGTTAAAATTCATCCTCAAATAATAGATTTCTTTGGTTCTGAAACTAAGTATTTGCATAATTATTTTAATTACACAATACCTTGATAGAAATATATCTTGTGAATTATTAAAAGAAAAATAAAATATTTTTAAAAAAATACCTCTATTCTGAATAGTAGTTCTATTCTAAGCACATGAAGACTGTGAAAGCAGAAGGTTTATGTGAAAAAAATCATTTAATAACTTGATTAAGTTGTAAAGGGGAAAATATAAAAATCCAGGGAATATGCAGGAAAATTAACCTGACATACTTACAATATTGTAGAGCAGACTATTATTTGTTTTCTATACCTGTATGTGAAGTAATGCATGTAATTTTCATTCTTCTATACAAAAGATGATTAAAAGGACTTAAGCATTTATTATTCTTCCTTCATAGATCATAGTCACTTCTACCTCCCTGGTCTGTTTTCTTGAGATTATACAGTGATTTCTCACCTTGATATTTTCCATTTGTCTTTTAATTGTCACTTGTGTTAAGAGAATGAAGCTACTGCTGTTTCAGAGGCTGTCTGTGGTTGTGGGCNTATGTGTTTTGGTCACATGATCACTACTTTTCACAAATCATGAATACTCCAGTGATTAATGATAAAATAGTTGTCTCAAACCATGTTNCTTATCATGTATATTTGTTTATTAATAATTCTTCATCTGCAAGTTTATGGATGGGAAATTCTAGCCAGCATTAACCATTCCCTAATGGAGAATAATTTATTATGTATCCATAAAATTTGTCATGTAGCACAATTGGTAACATATTATTGATTTCCTATCTAGCCTTTCAAAATGTTTGCTCTGTGATATTCATTCATATCAAGATAGTCATATAAAGTGTACTAAAGATGATAGACTATGGAGGAATCATGTAATTGCATTTTTTTAGTTAACCAACTGAATAGTTTGTAGCCAAGGGTGTGAAGGATTCTGATTGAATCTTTTTTCTAGCAAATGTGCTTAATACTACCTGTGTTGCAAGTATATTCTTAGACTAACATATATACTCTTTGTAAATAAAATCCTATTGAATATATGGTACTTGGTACATGGTAGGCTCTCAGGATGTTGAGTTGTGTTCTACTGAGCTCTTCATTAAAATGTAGTTCAACATGAAGACAGCAATGGGAGTGTCAAGTGAGGAGATTCAGATTCCAGTCCTTTGCTCCCCCTGATGCCCACATGCAGCTTCCAAAGCAGCTTTGCACAACAGAAATACAATGCAAATGCTACTATGAGGCTGTATTTAAATATGAATTTTCTATAGCAAAATTAAAGGGAAGAAGAAATGGGTAAATTAAATTTTAATCATTTTTGGATTTTATATGATGAACAATAAGCATTACAGTCTTCACATGTAATCCATGTAAAAACAAAATGAGTTTTTCCATATTTGTCCCACAGCATTTTTAAATAGTAAGTTTTTTCATGATTTCAGTATATAATTCCCCTAAATCTGAGTCAGCATAACCATAAAGTTATTTATACTATCATATTTTTATATAATTGATCTTTGCTCATCTCCACCTCTGTCCCCTCCCCCACTTGTCCTACTGTAGTCTCACAAGTGCTCTTTCTCCTCACAGATGGTCCTTTTGTTTTGTTATCAAATATGTGTTTTATGTATTTGTGTATGTATGTATGTATGTATTTGTGTCTACAAGTATGCCATTCCTATTTGGAGGGCAGAGAATAACTTGCTGAAGTCTGTCATCCCCTTCTACCATGTCTGTCTCTTATACACATCTAGATGTGTATAAGAGACAGGTGTGTGTGTGTGTGTGTGTGTGTGTGTGTGTGTGTGTGTGGTGTCTGTGTTGCTACAAATGATGCAATTTTATCCTCCTTCATGTTTGAATAAAATTCTAACATGCATATATGGCACATTTTCTTTATCTGTTCAGCTGTTGCTGGGTGTGGTCTTGTTCTACATGTGAGGAGTGCAGCAAGAAATGTGATTATGTAGTTATCCCTGTGCTATGGTGGCTTAGATAGAGGCATGTACATACTGACCACTGTTTTTCTCTAGTAATTTCAGAAATAAGCTATGTGGGTTTACTTCTTAGTTCTCTGTTATATTCTGATGCTGTATGGATCTGGTTTTGTGCCAATGCCGTATTGATTTTGTCACTATAGCTCTATACTATAATTTGAGATTGGGTATCATGATTACTCAGTATTGTTCTTTCTGCTTTTGATTACTTTGGTTGGTCGGGTTCTTTTGAAAACCAATGTGGATTTTAAGATTTACTTTCTAGTTCTTTGAGGATCTTAATTAAAAATTAAATGAGATTTTGACTGAATATGTAGATGACTTTGAGAAATTTAACAGTTTTCAGCTTAATAAATGTGACATTGAAATCTCAAGGAATCCCACAACTAGATTAAAAAAAAAAAAAACACAGGACTCTAACTGTTAAGAGAAGAAGTAGTAGTATTCCCCATGGATAATTCCCCAATTGATTATTCAATATCAAGTAGTTAACCCTGAAATCATATACACACAAGCCACACAATACAGACCCAGAAAGTCATATTTATACGTTTATTCATATATGTGTACCAATAAAAATAGAAAAACCAGGCCACAATATTGAAGGGGAGTAACAGGGGGTGTAGGAAGGATTGAAAGGAGAAAATGAATATGATATGGTATGATATGACTTTTCATATGGGATATGATGAAGATACATTTTAATTAAAATTTTTAAAATACTAAAAAGGAAAGAAGCATAGCCATTTTCATTATATTAATTCTGCCAATCCATTTTCAGCAATCTTAGTTTGGATTGGGTCATGTTCAAAGTGTTTGATAGTCACACATTTCTTTCCACTTCTATATTGGTTAAAAAAATTAAATACATTCATAAAATAATTTTTGCTCTATAAAATGTACTTCAGTGACCATTTCTGAAAGTTCACCAACCAATAGTCATCTTTTTTTTCCCTCAGGTTGGTCAGTTGGCAACAGATGATTACAAACTGTACTCTTTTATAACTAAAAGTTTGTATTATTCTAACCGCTCCTGCTTCTGAAAATCCAGTAGCTTTTAATCTCTGCACTGCCAGATAGATCCTAATAGATCAGCCCACTCAGGAAGCTTGTATTTTATCTCATTTATGCAAAAATGAAAAATTCAGCTTGCTGTTCCAGATATTGAGAGGTAATTTTTTCATCGAGTAGAAAAAATTTTTTTAACAAAACAAGAACATCAGTTGCCTACCAAATGGAAACCTCCTAGTCAAGGGACCCTAGATGCTGGAGAAGGGTGTGGTCCCTCGAGTGATATTCAGGAGCCAGTAATAGAAAACTAAAATCATCATCTTCAGAAAAGAGGGGAAACAATACAACCACTTTGTTCACAGGTAGAAAGACAATGGTCAACAATGAAAGTAATTACAATAAGGCTATTCATAGCTTAAAGGTCATTGTGAGGCAAGAAAATGCTGGTGATAAAATTCTGAAGCATATGCTCATGCTTTGTAGATGGATAACGTATGGTGCCTTGCCTTCACTGGTATTTCCTACAGTGGTGTGCAGGTGTGGCTATCAAGGCATTCCTCTACCTGTACCTGCATCCGTCTAGCATCACTAATTTGGTCTGGACTACCTGATATTGTACATTCATGGAAATAAGGACAATAGTCCTAAGGATGCTTACTTTCCAGTGAAGTAAATATAAGTACCCTCTTCTTTCTACTTTGGCTGTTTCCACAATTATAGAAAACAGTGGTCAAATTAAACCAGAATAGTCAGCAGAAACCTCTCTCATATACAGACACTAGAGTAGATGACCATTGTATACGTTCATTAAGAGTTTGCCTAAAGATGTATGTTCCACAACTGTTCAAATGTTTAGAACATGGTCATTTACTTGATATGAGATTATTAATGTTTATCAGTAAGTCCCAATATGGAACATCCTGGCTTCCCTTGAGATCCTTTTAGTGATCTCTCAATCATGGGTATTATATTTGATTTACAACTTTATCATATTCCCTTCTGAAATGTAACTTCATGTAAATGATAATGGTTAATTACCTTGTATGTTTCCACTATGTACATAGAAATAAGTTCTATGGGATATTGAGACCAGCTGCTTCCAGTCGACTGCAGAATCACCCCCACAACAAACTTACACCTGCAGTGTGGTACTATTGTATCTGAGAGGTGCTGCGAAAGACAGCCAGGTGCTATGCAATGATGCTGCAAAATCGTGAGCCACAAACTTGGGACTAGGCTATGTGAAAACAGACCCCAAACCCAGCCAANTGTCAGGCTTCTNGACTGCATTGCTTCTATTACTCCTAGATTCCTTTGGGAGAGAGATCTCACACAAGATGGAGACTCAGGTTTTTGCTATCCATCTGACTTCTATCCCCTGTGGCCACAAAGAGGCTGTGTGTAGGACCCAGCAACTGGAGAGATGTGGACATTAGCTAACGAATTTAAAGCAGTATTCTCAGGTAGCATCAGTTAGGTGTCTCTTCTGCAAAGGTTTCTGGGTTTTAGTTTTTTTTTTCTAACTTGAACAGTCCAGAAGCTGAAACTTTCCATTCCTACCTTCTCTGCCTTCCACAATTGTCCTAGCAAGTTCCCAAGCACAAGAAATAACTTCATGGGCTTCAGCAAACCCTTGACCAATGCTGGCTTTTCAGCTCCAAAACAGACTTAATAGTTCAGATCTAGCTCTAACAGCTTCCTGCTCTGTCTACCATTCACATCCTTCCAAGAATATCATTTGTCTTTGCTATTTGGTTTTCTTTGAACCNTGAAAAGGATGACAACAATGGTCAGCTAATTGTTAAACAAGATAAATTGCTATAAATTATAATTTTCCCTTAAAACATTTTTTAAAAGCACGTTAACTGATAAGGCANAATGGGACAGAGAAAGAAAAAGGAAAGTTGCTAAGGAAACAGTAGGTTTTTCAGTGAGCATCAGAGTGAACAGGCAGATAAAATGCAGGCAAACCAACTATGCAATTAAGTTCCCTCACCTTCAAACTTGATAGTGTTATGTGCTGCAAAAGTAATGGAATTTATATTCTTATCAGTCTCAGACCTGGATGAAATAATGAGTGAGATCAGACTTAATGTGCCCCCCTTGGCAAGCTGCATAATTCTCAAACTAGACGTTGGCCAGCCTCCATAGTAAAGTGCACATTTAAAAATATGTTTTAGTTAGCCTCATTTTTTTCTAACTTTTTACCTACAAACTAGGACCATTTAAGTTGTCTCTTCTGCATTGACTTCTGTTTTGTTTTGTTTTGTTTTTGTCTAAGTTTTGACAGTGTTTCTTGTACTTCAGTCTGTCTTCAAACTCAGTATGATTTTTCTGCCCCAGTATCTCCAAGTTACAAGGATGACAGGCACATGGAACCACTCCTGGTATATGTGGCCCTGTGACGGATTCCAGGATTTTGTGCATGCTAGGCAAGCATTCTACCAATAGAGCTATAGCTTCAACTCCTCTTCTAACTATACTTCTAAATTATGAATAATTCAGAGTCTGGAAAAGTGGGAGCTCTCTTCTCTATTTATGAGCCATCTGGACCTTCCTTAAAACTTTATTATAAAGCCTAGTGTTTCCATCATTAGACAGTAAATGAAAACTTAAATGAAACATTTCTTTGCCTAATAATTGTCTGGATGACCTCCTGATACCTAATGAGCATCCTCCATTCTTTATGCTCTATGTTGTTTGTTTTTTTTTTACAGTGAAAATAGTGAAGCAAAAATTGTTTTTTTTTCTGATAAATTCAAGTCATGTCATTATGATGACTCATGGGTCAATGGAAAAGAGTAGGTGATGAATTGAGAAATAATAGAAAAATTTAGATCAAGAGAAACAGAGAGAAAACAAGATAACAAAATAAAAGCAGTTGAGAAGGGAACCATTAAAGATAGTAGGCAGATATGAGGCAGAGAAGCTGGGAAGGATAGCAAAATGGCACACACATATGCCACTTCAATAAATAAATAAACATATAAATTAATTAATAAATATGATTTTTAAATGTAGAGAAGTCATGGATGAAGGGAGAAATGAAGCCTGGTACCCAGGTGAATGGAGAAAGTTAAATGATACATAGGGAGGAATCTGGCAAATATGATTGGTTCTAGGATCCTTGGCAGTCCAGAAGATGAAACAATAAACTTGTGGTTGATATCTATAGAGAAACGTCACACACTAAATTTTCTTTTCTATCACACTGAAAACAATTTTTGTTTGTTTGTTTACCTTAAGTGTAGAAAGTTCCAATGTGTCCTCAGGAGTTGGTCTGTTGAATCCAAGGCATCTTTCTTTCCCATAGATTACTGTTTTTGTCTTCCTGACTACCCTAGAGACTGGGCCAGCCTCTGACACCTATGTTTTCTTCCTTCTGTAGTCTATGCCTGGGGTCTCTGAAACTACATCACAGTAGTTCTCTACTCCAGCTCCGTACAATAGCCCACTATCAGCTGAGATTTCACTTGCTTCACAGGACTCTTGGTCAGTGTCTCTGAAGANTGGTCCTTTCATTGTTTTGTTTTCTTGTTGGATCTTGTTGGACTTTGCACTATTCAAACAAGGTAGCTGAATTTTCAGTCCTATAATGTCATGGCATTGACCATTTTGTACTCACATTCATAGATTTTGTTGTAGAGTTTACATTTTTATCCTTGTAATATTTATATCAAATTTCTCCATAAACATGGCTATATTTTTAAAAAATATTTTTTATTGTAGTCAATATAGATCACAAAAACAAAGTAGGTAATTTCCTCAGCTGTAGACNTTTATTGATTGGCATATGCTACTGCAAACTGATAATGAATCAAATAATGTTAAGGACTTAGATTAAGAGAGGACCATAGTTTCTATGTCATTTAAGGACTTAATAGTTTCAAGTCTTTACTAACAATAGATTAACAACTAAGAAAATGTTTGAAAAATACTTAGATCACATGCACAATAAAGAACATGAAAGGCCAGCAAGATGGCTTAGCTGAGTAAAAGTACTTGATAAGCAAGCATGTTATCTTTGGGTTCTATTTCTGTGCAGAGACACCATTACCACGGCAACTCTTATAAAAGAAATCATTTAATTGGGGCCTACTTACAGTTTCAGTTTAGTCCATTATCCTCATGGCAGGAGAGCATGGTGATAGGCAGACAGGCATGGTGCTGGAGAAGGAGCTGAGAGTTCTAAATCCAGATCAATAGGTACCAAGAAGAGAGAGACACTGGGTCTGACTTGGACTTTTAAAACCTCAAATCCCACCCCCAATGACACTCTTCTTTCAACAATGCCACATCTCCTAATCTTTCTCAGGTACTTCCACTCCTTGGTGACTAAGCATTTAAATCTATGGGCCTATGGAAACATTCTTATTCAAACCACCACACTTGGTAAGCTGATTTCACCTACATGGTGAAAGGAGAGAACTGACTGCCCAAAGCTGTCCTCTAGTCCACACATGCCCTTTGTTCTACATGTTTCTGCACTCACACATCATATATTCACATACATACATGCATATATAATAATAAATAAAATGTTAATAAAGAACTTTTAGTATTATAGATCACTAAATTTAGCAGCAATGGTTAAAAGGGAAGATATCTTGTTGAAATCTAGCTGGTTGAAATACAGAGATTGAGACTTGATCAAGTAGCTATAAGAAAATAAAGAACGGCACTCTAACAGAGTACACTGTTGATATGCTATAGGTGATGTGGAGAAAGTTTTCATTTCTTCTTTCCAGAAGAAAGAAAGTACAGAAATACACTTACTAGTCTTTTTGTCAAAGTCCTAGGTGAAGTCATGGGTGACATAAGGCTGCACAGGAAGACACTGATGATAGACAGACAGGTCAGAGGTAAGCTCTGGGCACAATATCAAAGTTAAAAGCAATAGAGCAGACAAGAAATAACAAGCATCTGTATAAGAAAAACTCAGACAGCATAGTGCCCAGAGAGTCAGACCAAGAAGAAGCAGTTGGAAAATGTCAAGCAAAGTGGAAAAGCTATGAAAAGTAATGACCAAAGACTATGCAGTCAANATTAAAATAAAAGACAGAGAAACCTCATTGATGACTCTAGCCAAGTGTACTAGCAAAATTAAGAGTGAAAATCAATCTGATTGAGCTGGAATCAGATAAAATGGAACACAGAGCAATGAGATAATTCTTTTCTGTATCTATAATGGAAATCTATAATCATATGGAAAGAATAGATAGATTTTGTGATTGTAGCAATAATAATATACAGAAGTACTCTTCTCTAGTCAAACCAATCTCTCTCTTTCTCTCTCTGTCTCTCTGTCTCTCTGTCTCTGTCTCTGTCTCTGTCTCTGTCTCTCTCTCTCTCTCTCTCTCTCTCACACACACACACACACACATACACACACTACCCTGGCCTTTATAAATGTGAAGAATATGAATATTCATAACACCCTGGAAGAGAGGTCTGAGAGATCTGTAAAAGAAGTCTGAGAGTTCTGGACATACAAAGGTCTGTTGATCACAGAAAGTGAGAGATGTAATTCTCATCCTAAATGAATCGAAAAGGATCAGATGGAAAACAAAATTTGACCCAACTGTGTATAGAACACGAAAGAGTTAGTCTCATCTCAGTCTCAGCAGGTTTCAATTTAAATGTATTTCCTTGGATGTCAACACTGATTCCATTTCTGGCAGGCATAATGAAGACACTATCACCAAAAGCATCAGGGTCCTTCATGTTTGCCACCATTTCTCTTTTGCAAAAAGGAAACAAAATGCCCAAAATGCCCATCAATTTAACAATGCTGTAAGAAATCCTGTGATTCTTTCTCTGGCATCTTTAGCATCTCTCATCCTTTTATTCCATATTTCACATTTCAGCCATCGCTTATCTAAGTTTAGAAAACAGAAGACATAAATTTCCATGCCCTAGTCAAATTTGTAGAGGAAAGACCATTTGTTTGTTTATTTGAAAAACAAATTCATGAGTATTTCCCCTTTATTGTTTGAAATAAAAACACAAAGCAAAACATTTTTATTGCTGGGATTATTATTAAAAAAAAGAAAAAAGACAGTAATATATGTGCTTGTTGATTCTAATACACTGAGCTCAGTAGCAAGATCTTCTATTTCTGCTGTATCTACTGTGATATATATATATATATATATATATCACATACATATATACAAATACATATATACAATACACACACATATAATTAGATATTCTTTGTTATTTTTCTTATTTCACATCTCTTGAGGAAATCCACATGATAATCTCAGTGAATCACACTAATTTCTCATTAAAATGTTATTGAACATATTCATTTAAAAATGAATTAAATGTAAAAAGAAATATATACAATATTCAACCTTTTCATTTTTGTGTTATCTGTAAGGCCATGGCAAAGTGTCATAAACTTCCTAGAGAGCATGCCTTCTTTTGGGATATTGTAACAGTAGATCTTGATTGATTAAAGACCAGAGCAGAATCCAGAATCCTAGCACAGCAATTACATCTTATTTATGTTNAGTATGTTTGTAACTACTCTAAGCAATGAACTTTTGGTTAAGTTTCTTTGCCTTCATCCTGAAATGATGGGTTTATGTATTAGTCAGTATTGTCTAGAGTAACAGAACTTATAGAATGAATCTATCTATCTATCTATCTATCTATCTATCTATCTATCTAAAGGATATTTATAATAAATATATTTATTTAATTATGCAAATAAACACTATATATATAGGAAATTTATTGGAATGACTTATAGGCTGCATTCCAGCTAATTCAGCAATGGTTGGTTGTAAATGGGAAATCTGATAATTCAGTAGTTGCTCAGTCTACAAGGCTGAATGTCTCGGCTGGTCTTCAATATATGCTAGGCTCTAATGCCAGTGAAGGAATGTGTGCTAACAAAAAGGTCCAGATTAGAAGTGGATAACCCACTTCAAACCAAGCAAAAAATCTCTCACAGGTGTGCCCTCCACTTTTGGATTGCAGTTCATTACGTATGTAGTCAAATTAACAACCAAGAATAGTCACCATCACAGTTTGTATATGTATAATTATGTATAATATCTGTAAGTATATCTATAGCTATACCTACATTTATATCATCATCTATTTATTTCTATATATGCATATAAGTTTACACACACACACACATATATATATATATAACAATGGACTGCATATAGGAAAAACTCAGAAAGCACAATGCCCAGACAGCTATCCAAGAAAGAATATCTATAAAATACCAAGCACAATGGAGAAGATATGAAAAGTGAGAACCAAAGACTATGCAGTCAAGATTTTAAAAACAAAAAGAAAAAAAAATTCATTGCTGATTCTAGCCCAAGTGCACACTAGCAAAATTACTAGTGAAAATCATTCTGATGGAGTTGGAATCCAAAAGAATGGAGGCAGAATGGCAGAGTGGCAGAATGATAAGATGATGCTTTCTACATGTACGATGGAAAACTATAATCATATGGAAAGGTAGCTATATATATATACGTATATATATATATATAGCTACAATAAAAATATTTTTATATAAATATTATATAAAAATAAATATATATAATTATATATATAATATATAGATACATCCTTGATAGTTTCCCATTTCTTATGTGNTGAACTCCTTTTCTTGAGTACAGACTAATATATAGCCAATTCAGGTAATGCTTTGACATTGAATGGAGGTGGTTGGGGGTGGAGGAATGTTTCAGTGGCTAAGAGTGCTTTTTGTGCTAAGTCTGGATCCTAGCACCCATGTAAAAGGTTGGTCATGGCAGTGCATATGCTTTAACCCTAATGTTATGTGCATTGGAGACAGGAGGTCTGGTAAACACTAGCCTAAATCCAGGTTAAATCCAGACCCTGCCTCAAGTAAAGAAAGCTAGATAATCATTAGGCAAGAAACCCAATAATCCAATGTCCTCCTCTGACTTCAGCAATGTGTACATGGTAGTATGTGACACCCACACACCCACACACCACACGAAAATAAGCAATTTGTGTTGTAGGTGCGGGCATTTGTATAAATTGAGGAGTGACATACAAACTTTTCAGTTCTTCAAATTCCAAACTCTCCTTCTAAATAAGGAGGAATGGGGCCTTTGTTTTCTCCATTAAGAACTTGTTTTGAGAATGAGGACCTGATTTTCATAGCACATTTATAAATTTGTCCCCACACCTATTGGAACAATAGGACAAAACGTTTTAGAATTGCCTCTAATCATTCGAGTTGGCAGAAGATGGAGAAGCATAATGGCACAGGGCGGTGATCATCTGCCTTTCTAGAAATGTGGATAGAATCAGAAAGAGGGTTTTATTGAGCAGAATGCAAGTCTGAGGTAATTTAGAGCCAGCGTTTCTCAGTGCATGTAATGTTTTAATCCTCAGGCTTTATGATACATCTAGAAGGGGCTCACTCGGCATTAGAAAAGATGCTACCCAGGTGTATCTGCCCTCAGAAGCTAGTCTATTGTGAATGACAGCTAATTTTTCAAAGAGCATCAATTTTTGTGATCCTGAATTATTATACTATAGTTATAAATGTGCTTAAATAAATCTCATGGCCAGGTCTAGCTGGGCATGAAAGACAAACAGTTTCAAGGAATAATTTGAGGCTTCCTCCTGGATGTAAAATCATCTTATATATCTCCCTGCTGAAGGGATTTCGTTATACACAATGCTGATGATTTCCTTGGAAATACAAACTCTCTTATGTTGGGTCCTTTCCTGCTTGTGATGCATTCTCAACACCATGTCTCATGCTGGTGGGAGAGGGTTCAGTGCATTGAACATGTTCAGTTAAAAATGCAGAAAAAAATGTTTGTTATGTTTTGCAAGCTATTCATTCAAATATAAATCCTCCATTTATAAAGGACTTTTTATCAAACATTGCTATGTACCACTCAGCACCCTCCATACTGAGGATGAGAGAAAAGGTCACTGAATGGAGGTAAGACCACAGCCTGGACTGCAAGTACTACCACTGGATGCTTCAGTCACTGAGTATGACCAGCATGTGTGCCAGAACCTGCAGTGCTTGATTTTGGAATCCTGACTGGGACAATGAGGAAACACATTTACAGAAAACTTGGAATCAAGTGTGCTGGGCTTGCTCTGATGGAGTGGCACTTATTATAAAACAACCTCAAAGTTCAGAGGGTTCCTATGTACAGCAAGAGAAGAAGGGCTTGTCTAGTCACTGGAGAAGGTTTCTGCTGGGGAGCAATCTCAGGTTCCAGACATCCTGGAGGAGGAAGCTGCAGTTGCTGATTTTTGCACACACTGGTCAATCATTGGTAAACATTTGTGCTTGAACCAGACAAAGGCTTTGCCATGCTACTGAGCCTTATCTGGAAGGAAGGTTTGCCAATTTCATGGGTAGGAGGCCTTGGTCCTGATCAATAATATGCATTCACTCAGTACTTCATCTGCTCATTATTCATTCACTTAGGATTTTCTTAGCTTCCTAGACATGTGTGTGAACTTGTGAGATGCAACTTACCTTGAAGCACAATTGATGGGACTAATTTAAATCAATAAGCAAAAAACAGTGACTGAAGAGTTGAATACTATTACCTAAAAATTATAAGAGTATACATTGTTGATAAATTGGCGTAAAACTAGTTTGAGATGTAATACTGCTATGTATGAACTAAGTAAGAGACTTCAGATGTGTTACTTATCTTTGTTATTGTTTTCCACTTTCCTCAGAAGATAGTTTATACATCTGAACATTGTATATAAAAATAAATTTATCAAGAATACATACACATAAAAATGTGTACACAATATATCTCTATATATGTCACTATCCACATGCTCATTTGGCTATATAATTATTTTATTTATTGATTGGTCTACCAATAAATCATTCAATTTATTATCTCTCATTTATCTACTATCTATTTACTAATCATTTATTTATTATCTATTTTGCAATTTATCATTTATCTATATATATACACATATTTTTCTATGTATCAATCCATCAGTAATTTATCATTTACTATTGTTTAGCTAGCAAGAACCAATCATCTGTCATCTATTATCTATTTATGTCTATCATCTGTCTACCTATTTACTATCTGCTATCTATCTATCTATCTATCTATCTATCTATCTATCTATCTATCTACCTATCTAATCATCCATCTACCAATAATCTACCTGTGCAACTATCATCTTTACATCTGTCTGTCTGTCTTTCTATCTACATGTCATCTATCATCTCTTGTCTGGAGATTTATCTGTCTGTTTGTCTTTCTCTCTGTCTATCTACTATCCATCCATTTATTCATCTGTCCATCCATCCATCCATCCATCCATCCATCCATCCATCCATCCATTATCTCCTATAGCCTTGCCAAGAACACAGATATAATGAATAACAGTTCTTAATGCAAATATTGTATTGAAGATTTTTGTGCAGTAATTTTACTTAAACATTAGACTCCTATAAATAGTAGTTTTGGTTTGTCAGTTCTCTTTTATAAGAACATTTCATTTTGAATCTCTCATGTATGACTGCAGCAAAGTGACAGTCTTTTTGAAAGAAGGGCTAGGAGGTACTTACATTCCTTTATGGTCAATTGAAGTGTTAAAGCAGCTCAGGTGATTCAAACTCTACTTCATTTTGTCATCTGTGTCTAAAATGGTGGAGAACTGCCCTATCGTTTGCCTGTATTCATTTCAACCATGTTCAAAATTGATAATAATATTGACAGTAATTGATTGTAATAAATTCCTAAGAGCATTTTTTCCTCAGTTCTTGACCTGGCAG
>LZPO01017819.1:4126-16133 GCA_001675575.1 Neotoma lepida | reverse complement strand
TTGGGTATATGCCCAAGAGTGGTATAGCTGGGTCTTGAGGAAGATTGATTCCCAGTTTTCTAAGAAACCGCCATACTGATTTCCAAAGTGGCGGTACAAGGTTGCACTCCCACCAACAGTGGAGGAGTGTTCCCCTTGTTCCACATCCTCTCCAACATAAGCTGTCCTCAGTGTTTTTGATCTTAGCCATCAAAACAACTTTGAGATACCATCTTACACCTATATGTTTTTTAAAAGACTATGATTTTGAGAATTACCTATGAATACTCTTACCAAAGACAACAAGGCCATAAGACTATTGGATTTGGACTCAGCAATTATGTACTTGTAAAGAGAAGTTTGGGTAATAACCAAAACTTTGATTACAAGATGTTTTTTGGGACATGTGTTTGGACACTGGAAACATCTGGTAGGAAAAAAATGGTGCTTACATATTTATGGACAAATATCAGTTTCTTAGCCAAGTTTATGATTAAGAAACCCTCCTCTATTGATTTTTTCTTTTCTTTTGTGTTTTCAAAATTACACAAACATAAGTAATTTTAATTCCTGAATAAGTACATGTTTATGTTGGTATATACAGTTAATACATTTGTTCCAGACCTTTGGAAGACAATGGCATATTTCCATGGACTTAACATCACATTAAGCCACATTGCAATAACAGCAAGGCAACAAAAATGACAGCTGATGATGTTTCCTTATGCGAAACTGAGCATACCCAGGTCTCCCCCATCACTCAACTCAGGCTATTTATATTCAGCACGACAATTCTCTTGAAGATTGCACCATGGTATTTAGTAGCAGCCTTCCTATCCAGCACAGACAGCATTGCAGTGAGAAATACAGAAGGGTGGTAGAAATGGCTGTTTGCCATGGATCTTAGAACGGTAGTCACTTTAAAGAGTAGAGTGAAGCCTTGCTTCCAGTAGCTTTGTTACAGGCTTCCCAAACAAACTACAGATTTCATTTCAGATGCAAGAAGGGGGCCATGATTGTACATGAGTTTTGAATTATAGATAGTGCTTTGTTAAAAATATATGTGATGTTTCAAGGTGCAGAATAAGCCTGTACACAACAATAAATGTGGAATTAAGTGGACTAGAGTCTAACTAACTAGCTGCTGCATAAGAACACTTCAGAGCTTGTCACCATACCTTTTAGAGAATAAAAGTCCCGCAAAAATAATGACTATTTTTATTTTCCTTTAAAAATATTATTTGCACTTATCAATATTATTAAAAACATGGTTGTGTGTATTGAACTCACATTTGCATTTGTTTTTGCGTGGGTTTGCATGCATGCATGTGTGTGTGTGTGTGTGTGTGTAAGTAAATGAATGTTTTTACATACTACTGTTTATAGAGACAGATGTTAAAATAAATTTGAAAAGAGATATTTTTATGTATTTTAGACCAAGAGTTAAAAAATCAAAGAAAATCCATATAAAATATAAAAAGAATACAAAGATAAACCAAACCAAAATAAAAACTGTAAGTATACTGAGGTTTATTTTTCTTTGATGAGCTACATTTTGTCACTTTGCACCAGCACAGTTCACCCTTCATAAGAAATTGACACCTGATACCAAAAAAAAAAAAAAAATCAATCACTTTATATATTGGACTCTATGAAAGAGTTCAAATGGGCACCAATTTAATACCATCATATTCTTCTATGGCTTTTCCCAAGGTCAAAAGTGTGGTAAGCCCTGATGTTTTACTTGTGTGTTTCTTGGGTTATTTTTATAAGATGACGATGAAGTTTTTTCAAATCTTTGTTAGAGTAAGATTTGTAGACGAAAGTTTGTCCAGTTTTGTTCCTGATCCCGCCCGGCTCCCACGGCGCTTAGACCCAAGTAAACACACAGAGGCTTATATCATTTTTAAACTATGGCCCTGGCAGGCTTCTCGCTAGCTAGCTCTTACATCTTAAATTAACCCATTTTATAAATCTATGTTGCCACGTGTTCCACGTGGCTTTACCTGTGTGCCGTTACATGCTGTTTTCTGGACGGCAGAATGGCGTCTGCCCCCGCTCTGCTTTCTGCTGCTCTCCCCCTAGTTTGAATGTCCNGCCTAACCTTATTCTGCCTCACCATTGGCCAAACAGCTTTATTTATCAACCAATCAGAGCAACACATTTTTAGAAAGACATTCCCATCAAAGATTCATGGTTGAGCAAGTGGTGGCCTTGTACCTATCCCTACCTTTTGACCTAGATTTAAACATCATAAGTTGAAGAAACAAAGAGACTACAGGTTTGCAGGTAATGGTATAATCTGTACTTTAGTTTTTCCAAAATTACTCAATAATAATAGTTTGCCATACCAAAAGATAAAATAATTTCATCTTGTTAAAATAAGTGTTAACACTGTAACTGATATAGTGCGTGGAAATCCTGCAATAGACATGGGATTTTTAAACTTTATATTTTTTTATTCTTTATTTCAAGCCACCTAACTTGTATTTCTCTTAACATGTAACCCTTGGGGCATGATATCGTTCTAGAGTCTTACCTGTCACCCAGACACTGAAACAAAATGTTAGATTTATACCCTACTCTTGTGCCTAAGGGTCTCTGCACTCAAACTCTTTTAAAGATTCTGAGGCTAACAGACAGTTGACAAGACGTCCTGTACTGACTACCCTTACATGTCCTCCCTTTAGCACACCTCAGGCATCTTGCTGTAATCTGATGGAAGCAGACCTGCTTTCATTTCTTATTGTTCTAACATTATGTAAAATCTTTTTTCTTTTGTGTCACAAAGGTATAAAAATAGAAACCAGGACACATTTCATGGAAATTCTGTTTCTCTTTACCTTTTTAAAAATATGGGTGAATATGCTTCCTGAAATAATTATTTAGAGGTGAAAATAAATAATTATAAAGAAAGATGCTAGCATTTCTTGGGTATATAGCCATAAATAACATTTTCTGGCATTATTATAATCTGTCTGTCTATGTTATATACAGATGTATAATGAAATGTTTAATATGCCACGCTTTTATTTTTCCCTTTTGCAGGTTACTTAAAAGACAGGTCTCTGGTATTTGTATCAATATTTTGGAATGGAATAATNTTCTCTATATGATAATCTAAATGTATAGTAAGAAGCATTTATCAACAGGTAATTAAAAATTATTTTGAATCATGGATTAAATTTAAATTGTTCTATGACAGCCTGGAAGCTGATTTCAATGTATCCCTTAATATTTGGGGTTGATGCTATAGTTCCTTACTTCTCTTCATTGAACACACTCACTTAAGTGGTCTTACTTGAAGCATTTTGACCTGTTTTGTTTTTCCTAGCATAATGCAGTTGAGTTGGCTTAATAAAATTCCAGTTTTTTGCCCTCCTTGACTATGGTGAAGGCTACAATTAAAATGAGAGACAGGCTAGCATAGACCATTATGAAATAAATGGTACTATTATTTAAACATTTGCACTTGAGGGGTTAGAAAAGAAATTACAGGTAGAAGTTAGAACTCATTTCCTCTGGTAGTTTTGTTCTTGAATAGAGATGGAACTCAAATTTTATGTTTGTTCCCTCTGCACAACTTTCAAATCAAAACATCCTCAAACCTTAATTAGTTTCATATGCCCCAACTGTTGCTTAAATATAAGATAAAGTCTTTATTGTACAGACTGTACTAGGTGGTTGTGTGTGTCAACATGACACAAGCCAAAGTCATCAAAGAGGAAGGAGCCTCAGTTGAGGATGCCATTAGTTCCAGCTGTAAGACATTTTCTCAGTCATCAATGGGGGAGGGTCCAGCCTAGTTTGAGTGCTCCCATCCCTAGGCTGGTGGTCCTGGGTTATAAGAAAGTAGGCTGAGCAAGCCAGAGGAAGCAAGTCAGTAAACAGCACTCCTCTATGGCCTCTACATCAGCTCTTGCCTCCAAGAATCTGCCCTGCTTTGAGTTCCTGTCCTGACTTCCTTCAGTGGTGAACAGCAATGTGGAAGTGTAAGCCAAATAAACCATTTCCTCCCCAACTTGCTCTTTAGTCATGGTATTTCATTGAAGCAATAGAAACCCTAACTGAAACACAGACTATAATTAGCCCAAGAGCACCAACTTGGTTGATGCTGAAATACTAATGTGGATACAAAATTTCACATCAATTTATATATTCTCTTATAATTTTATCCTTGTTTCAAAGTGCCATTTGTTGTTTAAAGCCCTCAAAGCTAAGGGTCCAGCACAAGTTACACAGTACTTCAGATTTCCTGTTCTCAGATCATTCAATCTGGAAAGGTTTTTGTTTTGGGTTGTTGTTGTTGTTGTTGTTGATGGTGGTGGTGGTGGTGGTGGTGGTGGTGTGTGTGTGTGTGTGTGTGTGTGTGTGTGTGTGTGTGTGTGTGTGTGTGTATGTGTGCTACTGAGGTACATGAGTGTGCAAGTGGAAGCCTGAAGTCACTGTCTTAACCATACAATTCACTCTTACATTTTGGATATCTGCCAAGCCAGAAATGATGACATCAAATTCTCTGCAATGGCAAGATTAGATTGGTTTTCTTCCAGAGATACATGGATCTCTGGATGCCTTTGACACTAACCTTGGGTGGCCATGTCTGAGCAGGTAACTGCTAAATTACAAGTCTTCATTTGTCAAATTACAGATGTTTCATAACTTTTTGCTTTGAATTCTCATTATAAACCTCAATAAATGCTTTTGGCAATGGCCATGCCACAGTCAGAGTATCGAGTTGTCTTGAAATACCCTCTTCCAAACACCTTAGACCATTACATTTGAGGTCAGCATCACTTAGTGTTTCAAGACAAGAGCAAAATACAGGCAAATTATTTGCCAGTATATAGCATGAACGGCCTCTAGTCCACTTCCAGGTGAAATACGTATTCTCCTCTGAAACCTCAGGAACACAACCTTTACCATTTATGTTGCTGCTGGTATTCTTGTCTTCTGAATCAAGTCACAACAGAATTGCCCACTAAGCTCAACTTAGAGCATTCTACAGCCTTTCCAAATTCTTTAGCATTCCTCCAAAAACCTGTTCTAGTTTATCAGAACAAGACCCCCCCTGCCACTTCTTGGTATCCATTTTCTGAGTAAAATAGTTTTTAAATGAATTTGTACGTGAAGATGCTTTTCTAGTCCAAGCTCTAGGGCTGTTTCTCATCTCTTACCTTTAAAAGGTTTGACAATCTTCCTCTGATATTAGGGAGTACCCATTATCCTTACCACATTGACACACTTAGTCTGCTTCTTGGTAGTTTTCAGTGTAAGTATTGACATACTTTTGAACCCTTGTTAATTGTTCTCAGTCTGGTCTCTGTGTAGTCCATTTCCTCAGTTACCAGGTGTCCAAACAATTTCTAAGATGATGATGCACAGAAAACTAAGGAAATGTCAAAAATAATTTAAAAATAGCTTATTCAAAAAGATTCATATATAAACTACTTTCCTTTCTCATTCAGTCTCAGTTACAAAAATATTCATCAATTTATGGAGGGAGGCAGCTATTAAATTACCCATAAATGCCTACCAGATCTTCCTATCCATTTTCTTTTCAGAAAGTACGCTCTGTTGAGTTGGAGAACTAGATGAGAATGTTCTAATGGTGTGTTGAACCCACTGCCATGGAGAATCCTGAACAATTGTTTTCTAAAACAAGAAACATATATTTTGAAGACAGAGGAATAACTTGAAGTAGAGAATGGGAGAATGAACATTAGCTACCTCAAGTGATTGCTAATAATCCAACACTTGAATGGATATCTGATTGTCAACTGATTACCTCAAAAGATATGGAAATCAGTTTTCCCTGGGGAAACCATATGCCCTGACCACTCACCAACAGGAAAAGCAGTGGGAACTTCTATGAGAGTTTCTCAGTTGATGCATTGCTCTTGGTAGAGTTAAGGTCAGAATCGAATTATGCTAGTTAGAGAGGTAAGTATTAAAAGTAAATGTATTTGATTTTGTAAAAACAAGTAATAGGTCTCTGTGTATTAATAGTAATAACTGAATGGATCACATGTATCCATTTAACAATCTTACAAATGGAAAATAAGGATCCATGGGAGCCAGGTTAGAGCAATATATATTGCCACAGAAAGTCTTATGAGACTAGAATCAGATAATTAATATTTTTAAAGACAACATAAATGTTTAAGTTAAATACTGTAATTTTACAATTATGTAGATGTAGATGTTGGTTAGTTGACTAAACAACCATAAAAATAAGATTTAAGGGTATAATGTAACCAAATTCTGAAATTGTATTCCATTTTTCTACTTTCTCTGAAAAATAGAATAAGTTACATACTAGAAAAAGAAATATTTTTAAAATACTTTTATTGGTTAAGACAATTTTCATTTTGTTAAAAAGATGAAACTNATTGGAAAACAATTGTAGTTTAAACTGTATTTAATTAATTTAATCTGAATTTGCATAAGAAGATAATATTTTTGACATGGCTATGAATTTGTAAGAAATATAATGAGAAGCAGATTGTTAAACAAAATCCAACACGAGATCTTAAAGTGGGGCAGGTGGAAGGTTTCCCTTTTGGTTTGCTACAATGAATGTATAATGCTGAGATCAAGACTGCTTCTAATGCAATAGCTGTGACATGAAAGCAAATGGGGCAGTGTTTGGGGAGAAGACAGAGACCAGAAAGAGGGAAAGGGCAAATGAATCTATACTTTAAAACTATGTCTCTGTCATATCTGATATGTTGTGTATATGATACCATAATGAAGTATGCTACTTTTTAACATTAGCAAAAATAATAATCAATAAAATTGTTTCTAGTCCATGACTGCTAGGTGGTCCATATACAGACTCTTTTTAAAGACGTATTTCATTTTCATGCATGTACGTGTATATGTGTGTATGTGTGTGTGTGTGTGTGTGTGTGTGTGTGTGTGTGTGTATGTGTGCCTGTAGAGTATCTTGGATACCTTAAAGTTAGGGCTGTAGCCATTTATGAACCATCTGATGTGGGTGCTGGAAGCTGAACACCAATCCTCAGGATATAGTGGCAAGCACTCATTACCTGAGCTATCTATCCCCTAGATCAATGGTTCTAAATTTGTGGATCATGACCCCTTTGGGGATGAATGACTCTTTCACATGGGTCACCAAAGACCATCAGAAAACAAAGAAATTTACATAATGATTCATAACAGTAGCAAAATTACAATTATGAAGTAGAGACAAAAATAATTTTATGGTTGAGGATCACTACAACATGAGGAACTATATTAAAGAGTCATAGCTTTAGGAAGGTTGAGAACCACTGCCCCGGACTTTTAANATTAGTGTGTTGACATAAGAAACACAAGAACAGATACAAAGGCCATACAGAGTTAAATATGAAAATAGTTAGCCTGGAAAATAATTTCATCTAAAAAAATTGGTGAAACTCAAAGATATGTGGTCAGGAGTACTAAATGGCAGAGGAATTGGGTATTCTTCCAGTGGCATTCATTGTCTCCCATGGGATAGACAGAAAAACAGTGGGCAGACTATGGCTCACTGTAGACTTGTGCATATAGCACCATGTCAGAGTCCATCATTGGCTTCCAATCTTTCTGATAACTCTGTGATTCTGTGAGTCTCAGANTTCATCAGGTGTGTTGTATCTGTACCATATTTTCAAAGAAGAAACAATGAGGTTTAAAAAGATGACCAAGTTCAATACATGTTATGAGGTAATTTTATTTTGTTTTGCTTTTGCAAAAATGTTTCAGTGTACAGATGTTTGAAGTTAGGGAACTCTGGAGAACCTCGGTGTATATATGAGAACTCTTTGATATCCCACTGAGCTTCTGGTGCTGCATGCCCGCAAGCTTTCCTTTGCTGAAGAGACCACATGGGGACAACCAAATCTGTCAGATGGCAANGCTGTCAAAGTGCTTGCAGCTCTAGTCTCTCATTTATTACAATGTAGATAACTTGAGAACATGTCCCACCAAGTGTAATACTCATTGATACCAGCCCTGTATACAGGGAAAATGAGTAAGATTTTTTGCAGATGAGAAAACTACAGTTGTTGTAAAACAACTGAAATTGTTTCTTATAAGTCCAAGTGCTGTTCTCTTTTTTTCCTGAGTAGAAGCTTGATTAACCCACATTCCATTTCTCTACATCTAAAATGCGGTATCAAAATCATACTGTTTGAAGTTAGATAGTTTTGGATTCAGAATATGCCTTTTCCATGCCCTTGGCCAATTAGATGATTTTATCTTTTGTCCTTGTTATTATAGTGTACTACAGACATTAAAACATGGTGGCACCAAGTGTGCACCCATAATGGCTTCCTGAATTCCCTTCTAGCACTTTTCCTCATACTTAAGCANATCTGGATTCATGTTAGCTTCACTAATTAGGTTTATAAACGTAAGTCAGAAATGGCAGGAGTGTCTCAGGGAATTTAATGGAGTGAACAATATCTTCTAGAAATCCTTTAGAGTGATGTTCAACCATTTGACAAAATACTGCCATCCATGAAGTCCATACTTAAGAATTCTGAAGACAAGTAAAAATCACTCTAAAAAAAGCTCATAACATTTTTTTTCATTTATCTATCCATTGTGTGTGAAAAGGGCATGTGCATGGCATGGTATGCACGTGGATGTCACAGGACAACTTGAGGAGGTCGGTTCTCTCCTTCTATCATGTGGGTTCCATGAATGAAACTCAGGTCATAAAGTTTGGAGGCAAGTGCCTCAGTGCATCCCACCACCCCACATAATGTTTTAAGTTTAGAATCTTGTGTTCATAGCTAGGCTGCATTAATCACCATTTTCAAATTTATGATAGTTGATTATGAACTCCTGAATGATCTGAGTCAACTATGGTCCTTCTGAGAATCTGCCTCAGTGTGAAAACCCAAAGTTCCATTCATTTATTCCTGAAGATAGGTATATCAAAGTAGATTTGTTTATAAACATCACTATTGGTCTTATGTAAAGTTTGTTCCCAATGGAAGAGTTCCAGAAAAGAAAATCAGTCAAACCAATAGTTTTGTAAGTTTTCTTTTGCATACATGAGAAGAAATATTTTTGTGTGCAGTAATAAGAAACAGTTCTTTCTGTGTGTCTCTCTCTCTGTCTCTCTATGTCTCTCTTTCTCTCTGTCTCTGTCTCTGTCTCTGTCTCTCTCTCTTTCTCTCTCACGCACACACACACACACACACACACACACACACAGCATACATTTGCAAGAAGTCTGTTAGAGCTAAGTATACAATTCTGTATCCTGGGGTTCCTAAACCATGAATCTCCATGCTAATGATATGTAATCAACTCTCTAAAAGGCTTAAAAGCAAAAGATATATAAACAAAGCTTTTACTTACTCCTAATTTGATTCCCAGCTAGCCAGCAGGACTCTATAGTCCATGGTTATTATCCACGTGTATTTTCATTTAAAGCATGCCAGCTGGGGCTACTTCTCATTTGAGAATTGCAACAGCTGTCCCAGTGGAAAATAAAAGCATGCCACTTTAAATTTTAGAACAGGACCAAAGAAATGTCAGATTCCTGCCTCAGCTGCACAATGACACACATTATATTTGACCTGAACACTTCCTATCAATTCATGTTCATGAGAAAATTACACTTTGGATTTACTTGATTCCAGTTCTTTATCCAATTTCTTACATAAAAAGGCAATTTTATCTTCTCTTCAATGGCCACTGTATAAATATATTCAACACCAGCATGCTAATATCTTGAAAGCTGGATGGTATTTTTGAAATGCCAGCTANGATATTCCCTTCTCTTTTCTTAGGGCACAGAATATTGCAATCTAATCAATTTTAATTAGTTGCACTGGGTCTCTTCTAAAACATGTCAGACTTCACCAGTGACAAATTTAAAATGAGATTTAAATAAGATTTTTCTTGTATAAAATTTTCAGACCTAAGCATATAACTGTCATAAGGTTTTTCTTTCTGTCCTATTGACCTTGTGAGCATAATAAATGTATTCTGTATTTATCTGTGTAAAGAAGTGGGTTATTTTAACTTCTAACAATCTTTTACAGGATGCATCACATCACCTGTAAATTCTCAATTTCTGATTTGTATGAGTTTTTATTTGGGGAATGATAAGATGCAATTTTGTTGTGTATAATTATCTTTATCAATTGCTTGTATAAGATGCAATTTTGTTGTACACAGAGTGACAACAAAGAAAAGAAAGGGAGGCATTTGGTTGGGTTCCAATGTTGCATGCAGTTGTGTTGAAATGCATGCTTTTAGAGGAAAACCTTGACATGTACTTTTGTAGTATCAACAGACATCCCATTTTGGTGCTGTAAGATAAACTATGATGAATACGGACAGGGGTGAGGAGATGTCTTAATGACTAAAATGCTTGACACACTATCAAGAGGACCAAAATCAATGTAAATGTTGGATANGCTAGGTAGAAACAAGAGATGCTGGAGCAGGAGAACTAGTGACTCTAGTCATACTGGTGAGCTCCAGATTTGAATGAGAGACCCCGCCTCAAAGAATAAACTGGTGAGTAGCTGAACACATGTTTGCCTACACACAGATGGAGATACATATCACCATGCATGGACCACATATGCACATACACAAGAAAGTGAGAAAAAAAATAATGAAGACAACACATACTTAAATATGACTAAAGGAACACAAATGAGAAATTAATCATGATACCTCTTTAGAAAAGGCTTCAGATAGAGAACTATTTGAGTTTGGCCAAGGAAATGAATATTGCTAGATGTTTACAAAAATTACAACTTAGTTAAAGCAAATGAATGTTTCTAGGCACAAAAAAAAAATGGTATATCCAATGACACTGAGCATGCATAAGAAACCAAGTGGTCATTGTTGCCTAGAGTAGAGTCAAGAAATCCAGACAGCTGCTTCATTTGTAAATAAAATTTCACTTGAACAGGATCATGTTGATTTATTTTCTTTGAGTTCACAACTGCTTTTGCCTTATAAACCCAAGTCTTAGAAAGAGAGATCATCATACTTGAAAATCCTAAAGTATTTACTATCTGGTTCTTTAAAAACAGAAAAAAAAATGATTCTTTAGACTTGAGCATAAGATGCACATTGGAGCAAGAAAGCCAAAACATTATGGGTAATTGTAGACTACATACTTTGACTTTCCTTTGGCTAGTTTTAGGCATGTGACCAAAGGTTCGGTCGTTGAGAAGCTGAAGTCATTCGTGGAATTTCTGAATCACACATTTAACTAGGAAGCATGTGGTCATCTGTTTCTTTATTTTCCTTATCTGTTAGGCAGGATTTAACCGTGGAGCCTTGGGGTCAAATTTGGGAGCAGTGACAATGTTGGATATAAATTATACATCTCTGACAAAGAAGCTTAGAAATGCACAACAAGTTTTCATCCTTCATTCATTTAACAGGCCAGAGGTGATTANTGTCAATCAACATACACTATTCACAATATTCTAATAGCTTTTCCATATAAAGATAAAATTATGACATTCAAAAACAAAGAAAAGAGAGAATTCATCAACAACAGAACCAGATCCATATGCACCCTAAGAAATTTAAAGACTGAAGAGAAATTAATATAATGATAGCCTGTATTTTGACATTGAAGACTGTCAAAAGAAGAATTCCAAACTAGCAGACAGAGAAAATAGAAAGTACAAACCCAAATCAGAACATCCAAAACTGCAATACAGACCAGAATCTAAGGTGTAATAGGTGTGATCTTTTCAAACACATGATGCTCCACAAAACTACCATGGGCAGCAGACACTTCTTCATTATGACAGAGTTAGTTAACTGGGTGGAGGGGACACTCTCAGATATAGTTGTGAAACTAAGACACTAAAATTGGGGGAATAAAAGATGTCACCCCAGAACCACAGGGATAGTCAGAGATTTTGACAGCTCTCTTTGACAAATCAGTTCTTTAGCAAGACTGACTGGAACAGCTGAGCATTTTGTTCCCATGTGTTTCCATAAATATTTTAAAAAGTCCTTCTTAACCATGCATTTTCAACCAGATCTTATT
>LZPO01017818.1:44369-59701 GCA_001675575.1 Neotoma lepida | reverse complement strand
GGATCAGGATGAAGAACTCTCAGCTACTTCTCTAGCACCACATCTGCCTGCATGCTGCCATGCTCCCCACCATGATGATAATGGATTAACCTCTGAAACTGTAAATCAGCCACCAATTAAATGCTTTCTTTTATAAGAGTTGCCTTGGTCAACGATAGAACAGTGACTGAGACATTACTGTTTCTTCTGTCAAAAAGGCATCCTTAAAGAAAAAAATTCCTTCTTTCTAAAATGTGTGATCTCATTCTTCTTGGTCTATGTGATTTAAGTGAACCCGATTCCATCCCTGGCTTCAGATTTGAGTCTTGATTGGTTCAGGGGTGAGCATGTCACCTAAGCTAGTCTAACTGAAGGGATCACAGGATTCAAGGCACTTGGGAGGGGCTTCTCCTGCTCTCAAAACAGGTTAGGACTATGTAACAGCTACTGTTGATAGCTTCTAGGGAGCTAAATTNAGGAAGATGCTTATCCCCTGAAAGGCAGGGTGGTCCTTAAAATTTGGTGTGGATTAAACTGCTCCAAAGTTAATCTGCACTTGGACTACCANACTTTGAGAAGCAGATTTCATTTACTTACTGAGGCAAGGCATTCCTTTTCTTGTAAATAAAACCTTGGTTGAAAACAAAAACAAGATTTCAAAACTCAGTATTGCCAGCATGAGACAATAGAATTTACACTTGCATTTCCTGAGCTTGGTACATCCTAAATGTTTCACATACATTGTTTCATCCAGTGTCCTACAGTAATACAAGTTTCAGGTGAGAAAGATGGGCCTCTCAGAGGGCTTGACTGACTGATAGCGGGGATAGCTGACCCTTTCCACTGTCCGTCACAGTTCTCCTCCTCCTTGGAGCTTCAGCAATTTTGAGTGTGTTCTTTGTTAGGTCAGTTCTGAGAATCCGGTAGCTCTCCCAGGTAAATGCTCTTTAAGAGATGAACTCACTATCCTGGAACAACTGCAGAAACCAGTTAAATAAAAAGGGACCGTTGTTGAGATGGGGGAGCAAAACAGAGGGGACTATCAGGCTATAAGTGATCTGATGAGGAAAATAGGGAANGGGGGCTCTAATTAGGGAAGGGGAGGAAGATACATTAAGAGGGTAAAATGACAGGCAGTATGTCTGAAAAAGTCTTAAGGAATCATATTATTAACTATCTATGTAAAAATGTCTATATAATGCACGTAAGTCTGTGTATAAATACACACATACATAGTTTAAGGGAAATAAATTTTCTCAGCTCTGCTTCCAATTCTTTTTCATAGAGTCAAAGACCATCTAACAAAACCCCAACACCAGGCATGAGAAGCCCTACTTTTGAGTTGTTAGTCAGGTTGTCTAAGAGACTTCCAAAACATTACAGGCTATTGCTATCGCCCTTGGTTGCACCCCCAGAGGTGGAAGGTAAGTCTCTATTGCTGAAACACCACGCACTTCAGACCTAATGCTGAGAGANTTTGGAGCTGGAACTGACCTGAAAGCATTCTCCCTGAGGACTGGCTTTCATGGTTCCAGAAGCTGCCATGCAAGCTTCTAACGGAGGGAAGCAACCAACAGTCCTACCTAGCTATGACACCTATGAACCACAACAAACACTATGACATGATAACTCTAAGGGTGCAGTAGTGGCACACATACCTAGGTGGTAACCAACAGCTCTCTAATTGGACTTAAGACCTATTCAACAAGATGGAAATCATGTCTAGTACTGGAAACCTAGCCAACTACCCAGGGCTAGTGAAGGCATGGATCTTGGAGGAAAACCTATCACTGATACTTTTCTAAACCAGCACAATTTTAACTACATTATAAATATTGGTCCTTATATACACAGATAAGTGTAGTTTTTATCCCTCACCAAGGAAACTTCTTAAAACAAATGGAGAACATTACAGAAAATTACAACTGATCAAAATGCACATTTGTGGAGCCTAGTCCCACCAGATACATCTGCAAAACAACTCCCACACGTAAGGCTCACAGATCACTGAGGAANAGGGGACCAAAAGATTGCAAGAGCCAGAGGAACAGGAAGTTTGCTGTGAGATCATGTGTCCTAGGAATGTCAGAAGCTACAACCAAGAAGTCTCACTAACATGACTGCCNAAACATGAGCTGAACAAGGACAACAGCAATAGACATGCCAAAGTGGGCAGGAGAAAGCCCAGGAGTCCTCAACCCTGCACAAAGAACTACAGACAACTAAGGAATGCTGAGAGCAGGAGAAATAGTCTTCCCCAGGGAAGAGCACATTGATTGGTTACCAATTCCAAATGGTCAGCCCTGAAAACATATACAAGAAACATTATACAGACTGAGCAGGTTGATTTATGTATTTAGGAGTGTGTGCGTGTGTGTGTGTGTGTGTGTGTGTGTGTGTCGTGCACACACATTTTTACTTATATGTGCGTGTTTGTAAAATGAGAGTTAAAAAAGAGGCCATGAATTTGAGAGAGAAAGGAGGGATATATGGGAGGGTTTGGAGGGAGGCAAGGGAAGGAGGAATGATATAGTTATATCATAATCTCAAAAAAAGAAAATAAATGAATGCCTTTAAAAGAAGAGATGAACTCACTTTCCTCCTGTGATTCCTTTCTCTTGAAATATTCCATTGCCATTGGTGNGGATACAGACAGAGTGGCAGCCAGCAGCGGGTGCTTGAGGGTCAGGCCAGTGCTGCANCTCTTCTTCTGCCCACTGTTTGGGACTGTCTGTTAGGTCCCCAGCTACCTGCGAGGAAATAGTCTTTCTAGGGAGGGGAAGAGTACCTATCTGCCATCCCAGCATCCTGCCTCTACCCGGCTGTAGGCGGATGCAGGATTAACTGAGCACCCCATCTCCTAGCCTTCTCTAGTTCTCCATCTCCTCACTGCACACACATTTACATCGAGTCATCCCCTCAATACCTTTCACCCTGCTTCTCTGACAGTTGATTTGCATTCCTTTCCTCTGTATCTTCTAAAGCAAAGAAGAAACTCCCAGCTTCCCTGACATTTGATAGAATCAGGGAAGCTGTTCCTACCTCAGAGAGATGTTCACTGCCTGATAATGTATATGAGGAATAGATCATTTACTTACGCTCAAAGCAGATGGACTTTATAAGGAGAAGTACTCTGTAACGCAGACATGGCTGGGAAGAATAAATCAAATCTTGCTGTGTACTTAGGGGAAAAGGAATTATTTAAATGCAGCCTCCAGCTTCAGGCTCNTTTATGGAACATGCAATCCTACATCCTGACCACCAGGGGGAGTGCTAGGCCCATCTCTACACGGGTTCTATTTTTAGAGACTGATACTTGTCTCCTGGAAAAAACCGAAGAAATAAGACTATAATACTTTTTTTTAATCAGACCAACTTATAAATTATTTGCGAGTCCAATAAAGGGCAATTATCAACATTTCCTACTATTTCAAGAGTAATATATTCTATGTTAGAAAAAGATTCAATTTATTCCTTGGCTATGATTCAGATGACAGAAAANTGGAGGCAACCGCAACCAAAAGACGACTGTTCTCCTGTGTAAAGCCGGATGCTTGGGAGAGTGCTTGCTATAATAGAAGAAACCATTGTCTTCAAAGTTCCCTTCTTTTCTTCCCAGCCGCTTGGGCAAGCCACGCTTTTCTAAGTAGAGAGGTCTGGTGTAATAGCACATATGTGAACAAAACCCGGTCTGTGGCATTCTGGGACAACAGCAATCCAAGCAGACTAAACAAGCTCGGATCAGAAGTCCTTAGAGGTGAGAAGCATTAGGCATGATTTGCAGACATGTTGCAAACTTCTGGAAATCTAGGCTGTCAAGGGAGAGGTCCAGAATCAAGGAACAGTGGATGGTTCTACCAGGAAGGGCCTGACACGAGGTCTCCTGTGAAGTTGAGGGGTGGGGCAGCATCGGTCTCATCGAATAGGCTTGGTCATTCAGCTCTGCCTGCCCTTAGTTCTGTGTGTGTGATCACTGTGTGTTGATCTGACCATGTTCAACCCTCAGGCCTCATATTCATCTCTGAAGCTCATTCTCAACTTTGTCCCCTACCTTTCTACCTTCCTCAGTCTTTCTCTATGCTCAGGAAGGCNGAGTCACAGAGAACCAAGGCCTGGATGGTGCTGTCAGGNTCCAGTTGGGAGGCTCCAGTGTGAAGTCCCAAGGTGAGGTAAGACGGTCAGAGTATCTCTCCTGCCCTCCTCCCATTGTGCTATGGGTCATAGATAGTCCCTGTGTCTCCTTGCACCCTCTCATGCCTTGGCTTTGGGGTGCGCCAGAAACTCCTCTGGTGGTAATGACCCCTGCTCTCCCTGGTCATGATCGCATCTCACTGGTTTCCTCAACCCTGTCCACACCTCCCCATTCTCCTTTTGAATCCTGTGGGTGAACTATTTTCCACCAGGGCCCAACTTTTATATCACCTCGTTGTAAACACTTATTTATCGTCTTGTTTTAAAAAGGAACTTACAATTTGTTAATGATATATTAAGTGGAAATCTTGTGAGTTATAATGAGAAAACACACAGAAAGGCATAACCTGGAAGTGACGGGAATACTAAGTTGCCTGGCTTCACAAATTCTCCACTGACCATCAGCAAGACACAAACAGAGCCCCTTGTTTTTCACAATGCCCAGATAAAGCATAGCATCAATTCAGTTCAGAGTCTATAAGATACAACTAACCCAATTACCATGCTCACACTCACCCGTGTGGAGCCGGGAGCTTTGGCAGAGTCTCTTTGTTATAATGAAGGGTCTTATGTAGATAGCACCAGGAGGAAAAGGCACATTGGAGGGGATGGCTGTGCAGATGCTCTTGGCAAAGGGGACAGAAGGTGCTCCTGGGAATCCTAGAATAGTATTCCATGCAGCTAGACNTCCCGTCAAGGCAGCTGCATACAGCGAGNCTAGCGGTATCAGCTGAAATGCTTGCTGGGCCTGCACCCCGTACCCATGATTGGCATAGCCCACCAGCAGCTTATTATTGGCATCTGTCTGCTTCTCTTTCTGCCAACAACCAATGCCTTTAGTCTTCCTCAGTGCTCTAGTTATTCGGGTTTCCCCATTGTCATGGTTTTGTTTGCATACAACACCGCGTTATTGGGGCGTCTCCATTCTACCTAAGAGCCATTTTATGAATAGCCAACTTCCCTTCTGCAACTAATAACTAGATTCTCCTTGTGTCCTCAGAGGGCACTATGACTAGTCACCTGTCTTTGGGCAGAACTGACCATGTGTGCCTACATGGTAATAGACTTTGGTAAGGTTGTCTATACTCATATGACTGAAAGGCTAACAGGACAGAAGTGCTACCTGCTACTCATGGTGGCTCAGGGGCTGTGGGATAGGCAGGGAGTCTCCTCTGGTGAAGGAACACTGACCCACATGGACCCGCTGTCCACTTGGATTCCAGAAACATGGTGTTCTTTTCATAAAGATGGCTGCATGACTGAAAGCACATGCTGATTTTGCTTGACTGTGGTTCCCTAGACATCTCTCCATGGCTCAGTTCTCTGTAAAGGCTGGTCTACTCCAGTCTTGATAGCAGGGCCCAGATAGTAGGGGNAATACGGCACAGGCTCAAACAGTAGGAGTTTGAGTTTGGTGAAGCTGTTCATCAGAAGTACATCAAAAATGGCACCAGAGTCTGCAGAGCAAATGCTGGGAAAAAGAAGTTACCTCTGTGGTTGAGCATAGCACCTGGTCATAGGCAAGGGCCACTNACTCAGGACCTGGATGAGGTGAGCTATGGATGGGGTCCTGAAAGGATACTAGCTGAATACGCCTCCTCTGGGGAGGACTTCCCTAGAGAGTTCAGCAAAGGTTTATGATGGCTGAACTAAAGTTCTAATTCTGCCACACAGCCCTGTATGGCCCTAGGACAAATCTGACGACTGAACTTTTTTCTGTAGATATGACATGTGGACAGGAAGATCTGCCTTAAGGAGCTTTGATATGAAATCACAATTGGGTGGGTTTTAAGTCCCAGCACTGACAAATTGACACAGTTTAATCATGACAATTGGGGAGGGCGTGGCTGCTGACCTGTTTTCTAATATTTGCACTAGGACTTAGGCCCCCAACAACTCGAGAGAAAAGTGATCCTTCAAAGCAATCCTGGGAACCCACNTCACCTCTGATGAGGCAGCCAGGGCATCTCAGGAAGACAGGGCTGTGTGAGGCAAGCAGAGGTCAGGGTTACATATGTGTGCCTCCTGCAGCTCAGTTGGCTATGGGTTGAATAATCTATTGCAAGGCCCAGATTTGAAAATAAATTTTTTAAAAAGGCAGCCATACAAGAACAGATAACAGCTCTCCCCAGAGGCATAGCAGGCTGGAAAGTGTTTTCTTGCGTGAAGACAGGAGGATGGCTCAGTCCATCATAGCATAAGCCTGCCTCTGAAATCCTGGAGGGGTGAGGGGAAGCCCAGGCAACCTTGACCAGTGCACTGGCTCTTACAACACCCTCCCATGCTTCTCTGAGAGCTTTTGTTCAGGTGAGGATGGAATTTTACCTGTACTGTCCTGTGTCAGGGGCANGTTACAGAAGGCAGCTTAAGCCTGGTCTTCTTTGCCTGCTGGGGGAAGACGCTGTTCCCCTTCAGCCTAAGGGGCCATCTCTCTGTCAGGAAGGAGGGAGCCCTTGCTCAGTTTTGGCTGCCAGGCAAGGCTGAGGCTGAATTATCTCGGAAGAGCAATTGAAGCCTACCTTGGCTAGAGTCAGCTAGGTTGTAAAGCACTTCCCTGAGGCACTCCAGCACCCAATTTGGAGATGAGTGGGGATTTACATGATTCAACGGAATGTTTCTTTCCTGTGTCAGGGCTCAGTCAGTCGTGAAGGGGGAATGTGTGAGCAAAGCATAACAGCTGTGTTGGAGCCTCGTTCTCATCTGGAGAGGCTAGCTGAGCAGAGGCCAAAAGAGCTGAGTCTTTTGGGGGATTGTGCCCTAAGGTGGGGTGCAGCTGCTCCACTGTGACCCTCGGAGCACTCTCCCCACTGGGGTCAGGTGGGTGTATGAAGAAAACTTCTCAGTCTAATCCCACCACAAAAAGGATACCCAATTTATTAGAGATTTTTTATGGGCTGTGCACTGTGTTGTCACTTCCCTAATAATTCCTCCCCAGATCTCTACAAGACCTCTAAGAAGTAAGTCCTGTTACCCTCNTGTCTAGAGGAGGAAACTGAGGCTCAGAGGAGTGGTGAGTCTAAGGAGGCAGAGTTGGAGGGAAGGTCANTCTGATGACTCAGCCGGTGCCACCTCACTCCCTGGAGCAGTCTGGGATTTATACCAGATGTATTTATTTCCAAACACCTATCACTGAATTTGAGAAGAAAATGAGCAAGTATGTTTGCTTTGCACTCAAGGTCACTAGAGGACCTCAGTAGACGCAGGCTCATCAGGAGCTGAGGGCTGGAGAGAGGCAGAGTCCCCTGCAATGCCTGTAGTGTGGAGGACAGAGGTAGGAGCTGACATTCCTATACAGACTGAATTCAGATCTTTGCTGATCCACCTGCTAGGTGCAGAATTTATCCTTTCTGACCCTCAGCTTCTTCANGTGTTCAAGAGATTGCTATAAAAACGTAGGCATAGTTGGTTGCCAGTATAATGACCTNGCCATGCAGTACAGGCCCCAGAAATTTCAAGATGGCCACTGCTTTCATTATTATTATAGCATAGCTAACCAAGCCACACTATTATGATTTAAGACAAGACCCACCATTTATTTTTCTCATGAAGCTTCGATTTGATCAGGATCAGCAGTATCGTTTCATCCCTGCTCTAGGCAGTACTAGCTGGTGACTCCTCTGGGGATCCACTCAAATGTCTAACAAAAGCAGCTTGTCACTTCCTTTCTATCAGGGACTACTGTGGCTCCCACATGATAATCATGGCAGGGATGGAAGACCAAGCATCCCAAAGTCAGAAGATAAAAGAAGCCAGATTATTAAACCTTGAGCCTCCTAGACTGAGGGAGGGGCCACTTCAGGGAGGAATATGAATGGGTTCAGCAATCATGTTTTAAAAGTACCATGGTGGTCTGCCCTCTAACCACAGCTCATTTTCCTTTAGTCCACAGGCCTGCCATACTCACCACTTCCCAGTAACCACAAAGCCTCANCCCAGTGTGATGGTAGACTCAGGTTCAAGGTGCAGGATCTTGCCATCAATCAGGCCAGGCTGTCAAGGCTCCTTGAGTGCAGTGTCTGAGACAAAGCTCTTTCTGGATCAGTAGTCCTGTGAACTAGAAAGACAGGTCATTTGCATTCACAGCCAATGACAGGAGACACACTCACAGGACAGCGATGGAGTCTGGCTTGTCTTTGAGAGTCTGGGGCAGAGGGTAGACTAAGCTTTCTTTCTTTTTTTTTGGTTTTTTCGAGACAGGGTTTCTCTGTGTAGCTTTGCGCCTTTCCTGGAACTCACTCGGTAGCCCAGGCTGGCCTCGAACTCACAGAGATCNGCCTGCCTCTGCCTCCCGAGTGCTGGGATTAAAGGCNTGCGCCACCACCGCCTGGCTAGACTAAGCTTTCTTGTAGGAGCCTAACATTAACTATGGATTGAGTAGGAGTTTTACCCTAGAAAATGGTTCTTATTCAAACCTTGACTCTGTCCTTAAGTGTAGGTGACATGTCACTCAGGACTCTGTTCCCTTCTCCTTAAGACAAAAAAATAACTTTTACTTTGTAGGACTTGTGATAGTTAAAGGAAGTATTGTATTTGAAACTGTCCAACAAAGTGCAGGGTGTGAATGACATATCTAGTTTATGAATAAATTGAGCATAATGATGTTTATCCTGTGGAGTGAATATAAGACTCAAAATGCATGAAAGCGATCTGTGGGTTGTAAAGTTTGGGGAAAGAATAATGCATATGTTTGCATCTTTTGTTAGCACTGGCTGTCTCCTAATCATGCTCCAGCACCAGCAAGGTTGGGACACCCTGCTCTGGGGCTGAGAACAGCTTGTATCTGTGGCATGACCAATGGCAGAGAGCCACCAGCAGGACTTCAACGAGGGGACACCAGACTGTACCTTTGCTACTCCATTTGCTTTGCTCCTAAGTCACCAGATTTCATCCACAGGATAGCACACTCAAGCGTGGTGGTGACCCTTTCAGTGTGTGTGTGAATGAAGGCTTACACGTACCACATGACATGTGTGTAGGTCAGAGGACAACCTTAGGTCTCTCCATGTTGTTTGAGACAGGGTCTCTTGTAATTTTTCTGCTGAATATACCAAGCTAGCTAGCCCACAGGATTCTGGGATTCTCCTGTCTNCGTGTTCCATCTCCCTGCAGGAGAACTGGGGTTATGGATGTTGTTACAAACATGTCCAGCTCTTACGTTGGTTCTGGTGATTCCAACTCATGTCCTCATGCTTGCAAGACAAGCATTTTTACCTACTGAGCNTTCCTTCTCCCACCTAGGCAAGATTTCTGAGAAGACTGTCAAAGGAAATGAAAGGTCAGAGAAACAAGGCTGTGTGTCACCTCTGCTGAGAATGGATGGAGCAGAATAAACACGCTCAGTAGTGGGTAGACCAGAGTTCAAATCCAGATGCTGACTCTTCTTAGCTCTGTGATGTGAGAACATCTTCTTACCCGAGAAATGGGGTAAATAGCCACCCAGCTGCTGCCGAATGCTCTCTTCAATGAGCACAGAGAGGCAGTGACAGACAGGCGTTGCCTTAGTGTCATTGGGAGCATGGAAGCACAATGCTCTCATCAACCTGTTGTGAGGATTGGGTGGGCTGCGTGCAGAGCACCTCTNCAGAGGTAGGCTTGTAGAAAGTGTTCAGAAAAATCCCAGTTACTGCTGCTGCAATCAACGATTTTAATTCCAGTAATAATATTGCTGTTTCCACTTGACTAACAATCTTTGAACGTTTCTGTAAGCTCAGAGACTCATAGGCTTAAATTATGTACACNGATACTTCTAGGAGTTTGTCTGCTACAAGAACCAGGTACACACAATCTACTGGCCCCAAGCAAGGAGGTTGAACTGAAACAGAAAGGGAGCCATATGGAGGCCTGAGTGGCTGATTGTGACTCTGTCAGTGGTCCAGGTGAGAATGTGTGGTAAAGTCTCAACAATGAAGGTAGCAGCGGCATTTTTAGGCAGTGAGAAACATGAACTGCTGCAGGTTTATTGCACACCTCAAACAAAAAGACATGGGTTCATTTCTTTCCTGGACAGTGTTTCCAGCTCGGCTCTGCCAATAAATCAGCTTTCCAACATCTGGAAATGCCATGGCTCTTTGGTCANATTGAATAGTGAGGGTAAACTCAATCTTGGATTTTAACTCTTTGTCTTAGCCGTATGANTCCATGGTCCCCACTTAATATTGCTTGCTTGGCTACATCAGCAGGACGCCTGCCTTTAGAAACCAGGTGACACCAGCNTNTCTGTTTNCCTAAGTTCCTAAACTCTCAGGCACTCCCTTGAGAACTTCCNCACTGGATTTCTCTTCATATNTGGGTAGTGCTGTNTGGTCATCTCAAATTNTGAAGCTCATCATTTGACAGTGGCCCAGGATGTCAGGTGATGTATTGGCTAGCTATTGCCACAGTAGTGCTGTGTAATCTCTATCTCCAATTTGGAAGCAATATTTTCCCACTAATCTGTGATCCACTAGGCAGCTCAGCTTCAAACCAAGGCAGTGGAAGGGCTAGCTGGTGAGATCCTGGTTTCCACGAGCAACTCTATTTCAAGTTGAATGTGTATAGATGGGCTTGCTGGGCTACACAGGCTTGCTGGGCTACACAGGCTTGCTGGGCTACACAGGCTTGCTGGGCTACACAGGCTTGCTGGGCTACACAGGTTTTCTGGGTTACACGTTTTGTCTCTTATCTAGGACTAGAGAACTATCCAGATAAGAGTGACAGCACTTTTGCATGTCATACCCTCATCCAACTGTCCAGAGGCATGAAAGGAAATGCAGACTCTCCTTGAATGTTTCTTCTGTTTCATCAAAGTGGTCTTTCTCAGAAGTTACTACTAGCAAAATTTCCTTTGCTTCTCACCAGCTAGGGCTGGGTCATGTGTCCTTTTCCTAATGAGTCCCTGGGGGAAAGGGCAGGGGGAAGGGGAGACAATGACAGTGGGCTTGGAAAAAAATCTTGTTCAACACAATATTTCTTATAAAAATGAGTAATCCTTTTTCAGGTTTGAACATCATTTCTAGGAATGAGCAATAACTACACTCAGATTAGGAGTAATCTCACAAAAAGAAATGAGTAGGGGGGAGGGGTAAAAGGATCCATCTTTGGATTTTCTGCCTAACTCAGCTCCTGAAACAGAATTGCACAGTTTCCATAACGTAGTGTGTGCAGGGCTTGAGGGCTGTATCAGAACTGTAGTCAGTAAATTAAAAACATTTGCAGTAAGAAATTTCCCAATGTTGATAACAGCATGCTATAATTACTNTCGGTAATTAGCTATTACTAATACTTAGGCAGTGCCCACTAAGTGCCATGCACCTTTCTGAGTGCCTCAAACACATTTCATCATTGTCATCTGCTACTTGAGAAGGTGGATGCAATTTTTGATATTCATGCCTTTGTAAAGANTTATTTATTTTTATTTTATGTGTATGGGTGTTTTTCTGCTTGGGTGTCTCTGTACCACAATTCCCTCAGAAGCCAGAATCCCCAGGAACTGGAGTTACAGATAATTGTGAGCCCTCGTACTCGTGCCTGGACTCAAAGCCTAGTACTTTGGAAGAGCAGCCAGTACTCTCAACTGCTGAGCCATCTCTGCAGCACTGTTTTATTCATGCCTTTCTATTGTGTCTTCCCACACTGACCCTGGGCTTGGCCACTGTGATGAAAGAATTCTCTTTGGCAGTAAACTGTTATGTAGGTAAGAAGCCCTGGCTAAACGCCTGAGTAAAGTGAGTCCACATACATAAAGACCAAGGAAGACAATGGGTAGGGATGTTTTAGCCTCAGCTGAGCTTTCTGCTAGATGAAGCCTGTTAACAACTTTTGTTAAATCTTGATAATAAATCAGCATCCCCAGCTGCTGGACTTGAGGGTGGTTTGTTACACAGCAGTGAGATAGAAGTAGTTGTTTTAGAAAATGTGTGNAAATTCCTTGGACAGTTCTTGTGAGAGACTTTATTGTTTGTGAACAGTGAGAAAAGCTTGAGTGTTGATGATGAACCTGTGAGTTTCGTTCATTCATTTGACAGCTAGAATATTGACTGGTTGCTTTGTTCCAAGCTGTGTTCTTGGTGCTGGGACACCGCAAGGAGGAAGCAGGATGCTTTCTAATTCATGACCGAAGTTCATCCTCTCTGATGCGGCCCTAACAAGATCAGTAGTAACCCCTAAATGTGTCATTTATTGTTTTATAGCTTACTATGTATTTTCGTCATCTAAACCTGCTATGACTGTTTCTGCAATGCCCCAAACAGGGGCCAGAGATAGACTTTGAAGTCAGATTAACCTGGTCGCAAATCCTCTCTTCACTTCTTCTTTGGACCTCAGTTTCTTTGTATCTGGGTTGGGTTTCCCACCNAAAGCTACCACAAAGGTTACAGGAAGACCACCAGTGCTTCATAATGCCTGTGCCTTTCTTTCTGCCCTCATACACTGGATATCTACAACCAATTCATGACAATTTTCATCAGAGAGCATGTAGTGGGCAGCAGTTCCAGCTTTGACCTGGAAGCACAACCCCTACTGAGGCTTCCAGTAACTGCCACGCCTACCTAGGACCTCCCCCTGGGGCGGGCCAGGACGGGAGCCCTAAAGACTGGAGATCCCTCTGTGCGGACCCTNTTGGTTCCTGGATCCTGGACACTGGATGGTGGACCAAGCAGAGTTCTCCAGAGAACATTGCTGGACTGCACCTCACCTCTCCTGGACCCTGTGACCAACGCCTTTACTTGCTGTAAGTTGTCCTAAATCCCTAAATAAGCCTCTTAACTACGTGGAGTTGCCTTAATAATTTCTCCCAATAAGAGCGTGTCATGGGTGGTCAAGTATTTTTCTGTTGCTGTGATAAAACACTAACCAACAGCAACTTTGGAAAGGACAGAGTTTGTTTGGCTTACACTTCCATATCATAGTCCATCACTGTGGGAACTTAAAACAGAACTTAAAACAGGGCAGGAACTTAAAACAGAAACAATGAAGAAATACTGCCTGCTGGCTCACTCAGGGTCATGCCCAGCTAGCTTTCTTATACANCCCTGGACTATCTGCCCAGGGAATGGTGCTGCCCACAGTGGTCTGGGACTTCCTGCATCAATTAACAATCAAGACAATCCTCCACAAACATGGACACAGGCCAGCATGGTCTGGACCATCCCTCAACTCTCTTCTCAGGCTGTGTNAAGTTAACTGTTAAAACAATCTAGGACAATGAGCATCTGGTCTAAACCCTCCCCACTTTCTAGGACTCAGATGTGGATCTGCCTATACTGAGTCCTCTGCACATGTTCTGATTTCTTGATCCTTTGCTTGGGAAGGCTGAGTCATGACCCTCACCCACAGAGCTTTGCCAAAGGTAGTCATGTATATTGCTTCAGTGACACTTCCCATTTGGCCTGTGAGGCAGGTGGCCTTAGTCTCATCTTACAGTCAAGATACCCAAGACTCAAAGAGGGACTTGCTAACCTTGCTAAGCAAGGATACAGAAAAAAATCATACAGTAGCCTAGTATGATTTGCTTTGCAACCTTGGTCCTACACCTGCTGTCTTTAGCTCCTTGTAGGTTCTGTGCTCTGCCTTCCTGCTGTATTGCCCCCCACCCCACCCTGGGCACCATACTGTCTTATAAAGCAGCTNCTGATGTGAAACCCAGAGTATTACCAAAAAAAAAAGGGAGCCTGCACATTGTTGTTTTTCTTGCGGTTGTGTTCATAGATGGAATTAGCACTCACCCAGGAGCTGCTGAAATCCACTCAACCAGAACCATGAGTGGTGAGAAGGGGACTGACCAAATTTGTTTACAGTGGGCTAATCCAGTGCTGTCTCTCACTCCACATAGCCTGGCTTATGAGCAAGGAGAAGGTCTAATTATAGATTGACAGCCCAGAGTGCCTCATGGGAAGACAAATGTTGAATAAAAGTATTCAGAGAGACTTGAATGGCTTAGGAATGTATGTATATATGTATGTAAGTATGTATGTATGTATATATGTATGTATGTATGTGTGTATGTGTGTTTCTGTGTGGATACTATGTGTGTGTGTGTATACTTTGTGTATGATGCAATATAGACATATATTTATTCCCTCCGCCAGTTTTACAGTTCTAAACGGGATTTCCTAGATCAGGATGTACAGAATCCTGGAAATTTAGACAAAGAAAGTGTAGAGATGANCCAGCCCTCAGGTATGAACACTGAAGTTCAGAGAAGTCAAATCATTTAATGTGCCCCTGACTCAGGCTGGCATAAGAATGAGGCACCTGACTCCAGAGCATCTGAGTCCTTCCAGTCCTTCTCCCCAGAGGCACTTCTCATTGTGTGGCAGGTGCACGGCCTTTGTTTGGGTCTGCTAGTCTGTCCTATGCTGTCTGTCCCTAAGCTGGTCTCAGTCTCAGTCCCTCCCAGGCTATCCTCTTGTGGCCCTTGGAGGACAAAATGCACCTCTGATCACAGAGCTCTCCGGCTTNAGTTTCTTAAGGCTGTTCTCAGGTCTTCAGAAAGAGCATTCATCTCAGTCTTGACACAAAGACAAATGCACCAATCCTCCGTCCCTTTGATGCAAATCTTGNCTGTCCTGCCGTNTCTGCTTAGGTATGGTCTGTTTCTACCCATACAGTGTGGAGAGTCCCACCTTGGCTGGGCTCCTGGATTCACCAATGTGGTATCCTTTGTCTTGAATGTTCTACTTTCTTTCTTTGTTTAAAAGGTAAAGTTGCATCAAACAATTTCCTAATCCTCTCCTTATGTCCGCCCGAAAGTCCAGTCACACATATCAGATCACACAGATCACAGCTACCCCAATCTTGGCACTTGCTCTCAATCCCAGCCACGGGACCCTTTAATAGGCAGGGGCTGTGCTTTTTATCTCTTGTGCCCACCTGTGTTTAACTCCAGCCCTGGATGGAGTCAGTGCAGTAGCTGACCCATTGCCATGTGATAGGGTAGTGAAGGGAACTGGCTTGGTGAGGCCCCTCAACACTCATACTCTGAGTGATCAGTCCATTTGNTCATTATTGGCCTGGACTTAAAGCTTATCAAACATATGTTTGCACATGCAAAATATGTGTGCTGTGCATGGGGAGACACATGCATGTGAGTGCTGGTGCACATGTCTATGCATATATAGGGGACAGAGTTTGACATGGAGTGTCTTTCTCAATTGCTCTCTACGTTATTGAGGCAAAAGCCTCTC